>APFE031688072.1:45920-61928 GCA_000404065.3 Pinus taeda | reverse complement strand
TCGAGCAAAAGTTCAAACAGAAGAAGCGAGACTTTGGAGCTGCAAATTCGAAGCCCAAAGGACAAAGCCAAGGCGGGGTGACCCAAGACAACCCGTCGAAGCCGCAAGAAAAGAACAACACCACGAAGCCGAAGAAGGACACAGGAAAGTGGTTTGAGTTCCACAAGAGCCCCACTCACAACACAAGTGAGTGTCGGACCAAGCAGTCACTAGTGGCCAAGCTGAAGGCTTCTGAATCAGATACATGTTCCGACCCTGAGCCGGAACCCGACAAGGGGAATGGAAAAGGGAATCATATCATTGATGCGAATCCGAGCGCCACTGTTGCCACTGTCAAGATCCAGAAGAATGAGCCCAAATACCCAGAGGAGGGGGAACGCCTTTTCCACTCACAGATGTGGGTGAAGGGTTCGCCACTGCAATTCATTGTCGACAGTGGCAGGCAAAAGAACCTTATTTCAGTAGAGGTCATGAAGCGGTTGGGCCTACCGACTACACCACACCCACAGCCATATAGTATCGGGTGGCTTCATGAAGGATGAGATCTCAAAGTTCACCAGCAGTTCCGCCTTCCCTACAGCATCAAGCCATTCACAGACAAGGTATTGTGTGATGTTACACCTCTGGATGTTTATGATGTATTATTAGGCCAACCATACTTGTGGAGGTGACATGATGTGTATGAGTCAAGGCCTTGTGCTGTGATTATTTCTTTGAATAATTCATTATACAGGATACTAGAGGTATCCCCACCTACTCCCACATCTTTGATCACTGCTAAGAAAGGCAGCAAGCTCATCTCACAGACCAGGAAATTCATCTGTATGGTTCACTCCCAAAGTAAGGGGAATATCGTTGCTACATCCATGACCCCCGTAAAGGGTTCCTCCACGTAGCAGCAGCAGCAGCAGAAGGATACAGTCATGACAGAACACAAAAACAACTTCTCCTCACCCACAGGGGTACCACATAAGTTTCAGGTGGGCAACAAAGTTTGGTTACATTTGCAGAAAGTATGCCTTACAAAAACCCATCAGAAACTCAGACCACTCTGACATGGTCCTTACACCAGTACCAAGACTACGTGCAACAATGCCTTGAAGCACATCATTCCTCCATTCCTTCGCCCACACTAAGTGTTCAATGTGGACCGTTGTCGACCATGCCTCCCACCATTGCTGGACACATCAGAGATTGCAGGACAAGTTCAACAGATGGAGGAACTCAACGCAATGGGGACCATTGCTTCCTAAGGGGGGAGGAATGATCCAGGTGGATTTTTGTGGCCAACCACCTATCCCATTTGGACCCCCGCAACTATCTCTTTCAGTTTTTCAATTTCCATAATTGTAGCACAATTTACTATTTTTAGCACCTTTTTCGGGTCCTAAACTTCCGGAGCCGTTTTGAGGCCCTAAACGGTGTTTTTTGGGAAATCTGGCAGCAACATGGGTCCATGGACCCATGTTTCCTTTCCCAAAGTGGTAGTTCTCTGATAGATCTTTCTAACGAGCTATCATACATGTCAAACGGAGATCGTATGCCAAAGTTACGACCCCGGGAAATTGATGTACCAATTTACCCAAAACGGGGCCCACAATTTGGCGTTTCATCTTATAAGGGTCGGTTTTGGAATGTGAAGGTTTTCCATTGTTTCTCAAAATAAATGGCTTCGAGCCTCATTGAACACAGTTCGGACAGTTCATAGGCATGTAGGCCCACATCTCTTCTTTAGAGATAAGCTACATGCCCTGCGGTTTATTTCTATTTTCAGTTGTAAGCATTTTCAGTATTTTCATTAATGAAATGAAGTATTATTTCTGCTGCATCTTTGTGTATATGGTTATCTCTGTATTTTATTGCGTTCCTGTCTAAATCCGGATCATGCATAGGGATATCTGCAATGATGATGAAAATATGGAATAGGATGTGAATGATCCCATTAAGTGGTTGATTGATTAGATGAGAAAAAATATCCTATAACAGAGTTATCTCTAAAGTACCAAGTCAAACATGATTACTGATGACTAAAGTGCTTTACCTTGTGACAAGTTGGGATCAAGAGAAACTAGCGATACTATACTCTGTTACAATATATTTACATCATGACATCCTTTTACTGAGAGAGGCATACTCATGCTCAACACATAATCTAACATTACATGTATAATGATAAAAAGACATGTCCACTAATGACAGATGGTGCACCCATGACTAGATGAATTTCAGTATTGTCATAGCCATCATACATAGTGATCTCTATATAATCCTGAAATCGCAACCTATATAGTAGAAACTAGATAGAGGGTCTTCTATCTTGTTCACATGACCAACCAAAGTATGAGTCTAACCATGTGAATCAATGAGCTAAGGTTAAACATGGTAGACAATATCTGATTATCGGTCGATGATGTAAGTCATTAACAGATGCAAGAGAAACCATCGATGATGTCAATGTCTCTCAAGGGACTCAAGTACAATTTGTATGTTGTGAATAAATGCCCTGATATCAAAAAACAAACATAATATTTCGATCAAAGGCCATTGATGTGAGCCTGTCTCTGAGATAGAGGAAAATTTCCATTGGTGTATGCAAGGAATAAGGTATCGATGGGTGTTTCTATGTCAAGTTTTGGGATAATGTCCTAATGTCGATAGGAAGCGACCCATTGTAAGAGAGCCTTGATGTATCCCCCATGATAGGCACAAAATAGGTATGATGATTGAGACGAAATGATTAGAATGATGTTGGAATGGAACTATATAAGGAAATTCATACATGGAATGAAGGTTTAATATTATTGTAATGCATATCAACTGAATGATTTCTCTTGAACACATCAACCACAATGAATTGGAGTTGGCAGCATTGACCAAAAACATAATTGAAGGTTATATGGAGGTATGATGAATTGAAATACAATAATATTAACCAACCCAAAAACAACTGAGATGAAGTGGAAGAGTGTCGTGTTCAAGAGAAACTCGTTGCCATTAAAAAATGGAGTACCCTATTTTCCCAATCTCCCCAACCATATTGGCTAGTACCTCTTTGTTTTTTGAAGAGGTTGATGAGGATAACATATCCTTGATCTATAAGTCCATACTTTGGATGAATCCCCCCAAGTATATGTAATTAACCCTAATAAGGAGTGGTTTGGTCTTGTCATGTTTGAAAATTCCATCACTTTCTGATGTTTTAATGAGTGCAACAAAGGTAAAACTCGACTTATTTTTCATGTTTAGAGAGTTTGAAAAAGAGTCTAAAAAGGAAACTCCATATGTCCCTTTCTGTAGGTAGTCCATAAGGGTCATAAAGGTAGAAAGAAATACCTAGGAGAACCTCTTAGCCATGTTCGACATAGGTTTTCCTTTTTCGTAGTTCCTTTTTTGTAGTTACTATATTCAGTACATGTCCTTTCATTTACTTTTACAAGTTTGAAATGACAAGTGCTGGGAAATATTTTCATATTTTGAGAGTCTAAAAAGAGTTGAAAGACGACTCCAAGGAGTTCCTTTTTCATAGGTTTAAGGATATTAAGATTCAAGACTTTGCGATCCATATTTTGAATATTAGAAACATTTTCGAAGGAAAACAGATTGGAAGATTTAGGTTGACGAATCCCGAACCAAATTGGGTGGTCCCTCTTCAGGACAAGATGAAGAATCAGATCATAGTAGAGATTTAGACAAGGAGATAGGCCTTCCAACAGTTATAAGGATCATTCAGTCATAGGAAAGGATTACTAGGGCGGCTTAAGAAAAATAAGCAGAGGTCAATGTAGTTATCATTGAGTGTTTGTCAGATTTATAGAGATAGGGAAAAGCACATACAAGTTATGAACAAGGGGAAATGACTAAGGGGTCATATGGTAATAGGTCTAAGGAAGGGAACAATTCATACAATGATGAAATAGTCATAGATGGAAGGTTCTTGGTTATACTTGATAAGGGAGGTGTTGTATATGGGTTCTACTCTAGTTTTGGTTTAGATGGGTATCATGGTCATGATTTCTATCACCCTTACAGTAGAAGTGAGAATCCATACTTACCAAATGAGTATAAGAAAGCCAAGCCACCTATAGTTTATGGAGAGTTGAAGAAAGTGGAAGATGAAGAGGCATGGATGCTTGGGATGAAGAATATTTTTGAGTTGCATGACTCTATAGAGAACATGAATGATAGGATATTTTTTTTTCGGCCATAAAGGGAAAGGATGAATTCAAAGTCCCTTGAGGAAGTAATACTTTCCAGAGAGGAACTATCACAGTAAGGCCAAGGATTTCTATGAGATGAATATGGGATCTATGATAGATGAGGATTACATAACTAAGTTCCTAGAGTTGTGGAGGTATGTTCCTTATGTTAAATATAAGAAGACAAAAGTTTAGATATTTACCAGTGGACTATCATTAAAATTTAAGGATCAAATTGAGTATGATAAACCTTAGTCACTCGAGGAAGTCATTGCAAGGTTGAATCATTGTTATAAGAAATCAAAGTGTATGTTCGAGTCTAAGCAAGGTTGGAAAGGGAATGATAATGCTAAAGGTAAGTGGCCACCAAAGCAGGAAAGACCTCAAAATGCACGTGAGAAAGAGAATGTTTGGACTTACAAGAAGTTTGATCTAGTTGAGAAGGGACATGGATCTCAGGATGGAGAGCAGTAGAAGAGAGGTAGTGGGACATTGCATTTTTGGATATGTGGCAAGGATCAGTGTAAAAAGGATTTTCCATTTTATTAGTGTGGTAGGCCTAAAATATAGAGTGCTCGGGAGACACATATAGTTGGGGATTTTAGACAGAGCATTCCTCAGATCTATGCAAGGTTTAGCTATAAGAAAGTGTTCTATGAAAGATTTATAAATGCGGACATAAATATCTCCCCTAGGTTTCCTATCTAACCTAGGAAAACAAAAATATACAACACCCAATGTTTTCCTTAAAATAAGTAGATGAGGTGAAGAAACCTACTGAGAATTTATTGTATGTTTCACTCCTCCTATCGCTTGAATGCTCCAATCCTAGTTGTAGGTGCCAAAATTAGAAGTTACATAACCAAACAACACAAGCCAAGAAACTACAAGGTCTATGTAGCATCATCTATATACTTTATTAAACAGATCACCATGGTATTGGAATATATGAAATCAATACATCACATATAGGAAAACAAAAGAACTATTTGTATTGATATAATCAGAATGATTTACAATGATAAATAGGTGTTGATCTTGTATAAAATCTCCTCCAAGTTGTTGACTTGTCCTTCCTTTATCACAATGTGTACCTCCAGCCACCTTAAATGAATGAAAGGATAACTCTAACAATAGCAACATAAGGGTAGAATCACTCTCCAAAAGGAAACCTCTTACATATGGAAGGTTAGAAATATATAGAGGAGTGGGCCAAGTTGGGATTTCCTATCATTTTACCAATGTTGGGATCGAGATCCACTCTTGATGGGAGGATGATATCTAAGGATAAGGAATGTAAAATTCAAGTTAGGATAGGATAGGATTCAAATTGTTTATGTTTGGTAAATGGTTATAACAAATCCTAGAAGCTTATGGAAATGGAGGTTTCGGTATTGTCTCTCTTTTTCCTAAATTTCTCGAACCAACATAGGTGCAAGGAGATCAAACTGTAGTGGTCTTCGTAGGACTTGGTGGAGTAACCTATAGGTGAATGTTGTCCAGCAAGAGGCTAGGTTACATTGGTCATAGAACTGGCTTAGATGATGTAGTTTAGGATGAATATTATAGGGAACGAGAGAGTCATGCATAGGGATATGTGCAATGATGATGAAAATGGGAAATAGGATGTGAATGATCCCATTAGGTGGTTGATTGATTAGATGAGAAAAAATATCCTATAACAGAGTTATCTCTAAAGTGCCAAGTCAAAGATGATTACTGATGACTAAAGTGCTTTACCTTGTGACAAGTTGGGATCAAGAAAAACTTGCGATACTATACTCTGTTACAATACATTTACATCATGACATCCTTTTACTGAGAGAGGCATACCCATGCTTAACACATAATCTAACATTACATGTATAATGATCAAAAGACATGTCCACTAATGACAGATGGTGCACCCATGACTGGATGAATTTCAATATTATCATAGCCATCATACATAGTGATCTCTATATAATCCTGAAATTGCAAACTAGATGGTAGAAACTAGATAGAGGGTCTTCTATCTTGTTCACACAACCAACCAAAGTATGAGTCTAACCATGTGAATCAATGAGCTAAGGTTTGACATCGTAGACAACATCCGATTATCGGTCGATGATGTAGGTAATTAACAGATGCAAGAGAAACCATCAATGATGTTAATGTCTCTCAAGGGACTCAAGTAAAATTTGTATGTTGTGAGTAAATGCCTTGATATCAAAAACCAAACATAATATTTCGATCAAAGCCCATTGATGTGATCCTGTCTATGAGATAGAGGAAAATTTCCATTGGTGTATGCAAGGAATAAGGTACTCATTGGTGTTTCTAAGTCAACTTCTAAGATAATGTGTTGATGTCAATAGGAAGCAACCCATTGTAAGAGGGTCTTGATGTATCCCCCATGATAAGCACAAAACAGGTATGATGATTGAGACAAAATGATTAGAATGACATTTGTATGGAACTAGATAAGGAAATTTATACATGGAATGAAGGTTTAATATTACTGTAATGCATATCAACTAAATGATTTCTCTTGAACGCATCAACCACAATGAATTGGATTTGGCAACATTGACCAAAGACATAATTGAAGGTTCTATGGAGGTATGATGAATTGAAAGACAAGAATATTAACCAACCCAAAAACAACTGAGATGAAGTGGAATAGTGTCGTGATCAAGAGAAACTTGTTTCCATTAACAAATGGAGTACCCTATTTTCCCAATCTACCCAGCCATATTGGCCAGCACCTCTTCATTTTTTGAAGAGGTTGAGGAGGATAACATATCCTTGATCTATAAGTCCATACTTTGGATGAATCCCCCCAAGTATATGTAATTAACCCTAAGAAGGAGTGGTTTGGTCTTGTCATGTTTGAAAATTCCATCACTTTTTGATGCTTTAACGAGTCCAACAAAGGTAAAACTCGACTTATTTTTCATGTTTAGAGAGTTTGAAAAAGAGGCTAAAAAGGAAACTCCATATGTCCCTTTCTGTAGGTAGTCCATAAGGGTCATAAAGGTATAAAACAATATCCAAGAGGACTTCCTAGCCATGTTCAACATAGGTTTTCCTTTTTCGTAGTTCCTTTTTTGTAGTTACTATATTGAGTACATGTCTTTTCATTTACTTTTACAAGTTTGAAATGACAAGTGCTGGGAAATATTTTCATATTTTGAGAGTCTAAAAAGAGTTGAAAGATGACTCCAAGGGGTTCCGTTTTCATAGGTTTAAGGACATTCGGATTCAAGCTTTTGGGATCCATATTTTGAATATTAGAAACATTTTCGAAGGAAATCAGATTGGAAGATTTAGGTTGACGCATTCTGAACCAGATTGGGTGGTCCCTCTTTAGGACAAGATGAAGAATTAGATCATAATAGAAATTTAAACAAGGAGATAGGCCTTCTAACAATTATAAGGAAAATGGCTATAAAAATGGCTATATTTGGTTCGGTGAGGAAAACAGAGAAAAAATAATATAAATAAATTGAACAACTCATTTTTAATTAATTTTAAACCAATTAAATTTGTTTAATTTAAAATCTCTAATTATATCTGTAATTATGTATAAAAATAAAAAGACCAAGAATATTTAAATATAAATAAACTAAGAATAAATAACTAGAAGAGATTATTTTAAGAAATTTGAAATCATTGGTGAAAGGGTGAATATAAATATACTTAATAGAGATGATAAAATTAAATATATTTTATCACTAACTATAAACTAACTAGGTTATCAAATAAATAAATCTCATAAGCAATATGTGTAATTCTTATTATTTATGTTTCATTCATTTTAATTTATTATTATTATTATTTATTTAAGAAGTAAGAATTAGGGCATATAAGAAAAATATATATATATATATATATATATATATATATATTATATATATTAATATATATATTGATTGATTGATATAAAAGAATTGAAACGAAAGAAACATTAACCCATAAGGAGAATAGAGACAATGAAGGATTAATGAACCCCCAGGGAATCAGAAGAATGAAAATATACACAAGAAAAGGAAAAGAAACTAAGAGGAAAGGTTAGGAACTCAATAGCTACTAATCTTCCAACCTTCAACCCTATTAAGATTACTAGGCCTCTTCTCAATTTATATGGCTTCCCTAAATTTACGATGATGGAAATGAGAAATATTTGCAATGACCTTAGCCTTCTCAATGAAAATATGATGTTTTTTCTTCTTTGTGTGCTCTGCAAAGGCTAAATAGTGAGTCCTCGTGTACTTAATATCATAAGATTGTTGCTTAATCATTTGATTAATAGACCTCCTTGTTTCACCAACGTAAGATGTTCCACAAGAACATGCAATGTTGTAAACACCTTTCATGTCCTTAGAGTCCACAGGGTATATTGTGGAATTTAAGGAACTTCTGATGGTGTTAAGGGTATAAAGGTTGAGGGAAAATTATGTTTCTTTAGTATTATCTCAATCTTGTCATTCCTCCCTTGGATGAAGGGGAGGCAAACTCTAGAATTACGATGACTAGGGTCTCTTTTAACTTTAGGACTCTTGTTGTATTTGAGGAAATGTTTAAGACCTTAATTCCTATCATAACCATTATTGACGAAAACCTTTAGGATATGGGATTTTTCATTGGATAAATGGTCTTGATGAGAAACCCTCTGAGCACATGTAGCTAAAGTGCAGAGAACACCTAACTTCTATGTAGGGAAATGATGGGAACTGGCATGAAGATACTGCTCAGTATGAATTTCCTTCTTAAATACTTGATGGGAAATCAAGGAAAGGAAGCCAACTATTAACATCCTTATCCATGGTGAACTTTATGGAGTTATATCTATTAATAAGATGCTAGAAGAAGAGATCTAAGTTATCCTAACCATACTGCCAAATAGTCCTGGTGTCGTCTACAAATCGTTTCCAAAGCTTAGGTATAAAAATAACTGAGGCCAAAGCCCTAGATTTAATGTCTTCCATAAACAAGTTGCCAAAAATAGGTTACAGGGGGGACCCCATGGCCACACCACAAGTTTGTTCATAGAACTTCCCTTCGAAATAGAAAATAGTGCAAGTGAGGTAGATGTCAACTAATCTAGTAGCGTCTAGATCAATGAGGTGGAAGATGACCTCTATGGTTTCCTTGTTGGGGATGCTAGTGTAAAAGCAGACTAAATCAAATTTGACCAAACTGCCTCCGGGATTATATTTTATATCTCTGAACTCATTGAAAAACAATGAGGAGTCTTTGAAAAAATACTTCATGAGGCCAACAAGGCGTTTAAGATTTGACGCTAAATATTTAGCTAGAAGATATGTTGGTCCACCTATGGTGTTGACAATGGGTCTAAGGGGGACTCACTCCTGATGGATTTTTGGAAGTCCATAGATCCTAGGAGTGATGGGGCTTCTCTCAATAATCATGTGGCTTAAAGAACCAACCGAGCTATTAGATTTTACAACAAGATAAACTTCTCTAGAGATCCTTTTCAAAGGATTCTTGTCAAGCTTTCTGTAGCTACCATTGTTTTGCAGGTGATCCACCATGATCTTTTGATAATCCACCTTATCAAGGATAATAGTGGCCTCACCATTATCAACTTTCAAGACAACAATGTCTTGGTTCTTGTTCAAATATTTGAGGGCATCAAACTCATCCTTATTGATGTTATTCTTAGGGGGCTTAGATTTCCTAAGAATAATAACAGAGTGTTTCCTAATAGTTTATTTAGTATTATCTAGTAAGTATCTTATCTCAAATTCAATATCGCACATAGTATAGTCATTTTCCATATAACTATTAAAAGGCCTATCTCCCTATTTAACTTTTCTCTCTGATTCGATCCTTCATATTGTCCTAAATATGAACCACACGTGTTGGTTCGAAACATGTCAACCTAAATCTTCCAATGTGATTTATCCAAAAATGTTTCTAATATTCATGTTTCGGAATAGTAAAAAAGAGATAAAAGTATACTCCTTGGTCAAAACCACTTATGTAAAGCACAACAAAATATGTTAACAATTGTTGACCTACTCTGAACAACACGAAAAGGATTAAAAATATTTATTTCAGAATAAAATTGAATCATCGCTTGGTAAAAACATTAAATATGAATAAAATAAGGAACAATATGACAATATATACTCAAAATAGCTATTCATATTTCCATTTCACATTTACATCTAATAATGAGAATTCTCAACACTTTTTCCCCCCGATCTTCTGCAGATGTTTGTGGCGAATCCATTGGATGAATTCACGTACCATCACTTACAAGTAGGAGTTAAAACCTTTCTCTTTCTTTTAGTTGTTCCATCTTCTGATTTGAAGCAAACTTTCTGATTTTTTTAGGGCCCCGGGGCTGCAAACTTTCACCCTCATACTAATGCAAGCTGAGAGGGTCAAAATTTGTGTTTCACCTACATAGTCATGCACTAAAAATAGAGGTCTAGTTCTTTCATTTTCTCTTCTAGGGTGCATTGGGTGTAAATATAATATTTTTTATCATTTTCCCCTCAAATTTGACAAGTCTTTTGCATGAAAAGTATCATAATGAATCTGTTATTGATGTTTCAGGGGTTCATCAAAACATAATGGATTTTTTATGAATAGAAAGAGAACATGAGGAACAATATCTAAATGTAGAAAATGATCCTACTACCATCCATGCATTAAAGAAATATGGATTACTAACATTCTTCTAGTGTCCTAGTATGAGGCAGGAAGTAGAGTTGCTAAAATACCTTGTTCATTCATTGGATCTTCACGTGCAAGAGTTCAAGTTTGGGGATCATCTATTTGAGATAAATGTAGAGTATATCTACCTTTTGATAGGACTGTCCATGAGGGATGCCCAAATATATCCATTACGTGGGAAAAGTGGTGGGGAGATAGTGAAATATTATTCGCCAACTAATGTAGACCCGAACCCAACCAACAAAGGATGGAAATATCAATATAAGATATGTGACTCAACTACCTTTGAGAATGATCCTATCCATTACTGTAATATTGGTAGGTAGCTCCACATTGCATGTGGAAATAAAATGATATATGCAGTAGGGATTGGAGTGTCTAGAGCCAACACTCTTCAACTAGAGCGAGGGAATTTTGGTCAATATGAAAGAGCAACTGACTAAGGCAAAAGAATGAAAACTAAAGAAATTTGGATATGGTGTGATGTTAATTTAGTTTCCACTAGAATGGATTACATTAGTTAAGCTTCATCATATCATAATTGAGCCTATTGATCCAAGCGTGTGATAGATGAGGAGGTGGATACATCACATATCCCGACACTCAAGGCCATTGGTGGTCAACTTTTGACCAGCCTTTTATGGATTCTTGTGCACATTGTTTATCATTATCAATGACTATCCTTATGTAGGCATGGATTCGCATGATGACCATGAGGTCATTCTTCCCGATGGTGACAAATGGGGTGCTTCAGGTAAGAAATTTTGACCTTTTCAGTTTGAAATGTTTTATAACTTTTTGTGTTTTTTTATGTTTATGAGACTAAACTATTTATGCTTCATGCAGATCTGGGACTAGTTCGACCTATTGGTGCTTCATATATCCATTTCATAGAGGAACAACAACAGGAGAAGTTAGTAGAACCTGCACGTGTCACTCAAGTGGGATGGGATATGCTACAGTATCCAAATGTACTAGAGGTCCTATCAAAGGTAGAGCCCCACATGGAAGGGTTGACATACGGAATTGATGATAAAGAAGTTCACCAACTTCCACTGTGACTTTAACAATACATGATAGGAGTGCCTAGTTGTATCAATTGACTATTATGCGATGTCATTCTATCATGAGTAGATTTGATGTTGTACTTATATCTTGGATGCAATTTTTATATGGGCAATGGTATGCAATATGTTTCTTGAAACACAAATTTTTGTAAACCAAACTATTACATACATATATATTATATATTTATATATATATATTATATTATAATATATTATAGATATATATATATATTATATATATTCGTTATATTCTGGATTCAATTGTATTTTCAATATGATGTGATGTGAATTAAAAACTAATTACATTCGTTGGAAATGTCTATCTAAAACATGATTAGCTAGGGCATCTGTCAATGTGTTTAGATTTCTAGAAATGTGTTCATATTATATGAAATTGAAATGTATTTCTAGAAGGAAGACTCTCAAAACCATGAATAAGATGGTGGGACTTCTAACTAAATAGATACCATATGGTTGTAGTACTATGGATTGTGAGTGAATTATGATGACGAAATGGTGAATACCCTATGCAATAGCATCTAACAATAGCTTAACCACTGGGCTATACTTAGTGATGTTGTTGGTGGAGCGACCAATACAAAATCCTTGCAGACTCACTAAATTTCCACTTGGAGCAAAGATATCCCATTCTGCGAAAGATAAGTTTTTCCTACTACGAATGGTACAATCAACATAATTGGTAAATGTTTCAAGAGACACTAACATCTGCAAACCAAATGTAAAATGGAATCAATGAAAACCATGTAAGGCTTTGAAAAGACATATTGCAAAGACACTCAAGACACATATAGATAATGTGTACACAGTGAAAACTACACTTGAGATTAAGCATAGTATTTTATGAGGTACAACCTATTTGTAGGCTGTGCGAAGGGAAATCCATCAAAATATATTAACTCGTAGGCCACTTTTGGAAGGAATCTCTTGAAAATGTATGGGCCTAACCAAATGGGTTTAAAATATCCTTAACCTACCTCATCAGAATCCTGGTCATATAATAGGACAAGGTCTCCTTCCGAGAAGACAAAAGGCTTGACATTGTTGTCATATTGCACCTTGGTGCATTTTTTTAGCCTCGTTAGCTATAGCAGCATCGCACCGGGTTTCATCTAAAAGAAACTACTCCTCTACAGAAGCGGTGGAAATAAGTTCGATAACTAGTTGAAATTATGGAATTTTGCATTCAATTGGGAGGATAAATTCTAGATCATAAACCAACTGAAATGGTCAAAATCTAGCAGACGCCCTGATTGAGGTTCGGTATGCCCACAAAGAAGTGTAAATGAGAAAATTGTAGTCCAATTTGTGGAACCCTTTCATGCATTGAAGCATTGTCTTAAGAAATTTGTTGATGGCCTCAACCTATCTGCTAGCTTGAGGTTGTAGGGAGTGGAACTTTCATGGGAAAGTCCTATCTTAGCAGTTAGTTCCATCACCATATGGTTCTAGAAATGTTTTCCATGATCCATAACTATTTCTTGTGGAACACAAAACCATTTGATGACATAGTTTAAAAAGAATTATGCAAATGTTTCATCAATGTTGTTGACTACAGGCATCGCCTTGGCCCACTTAGTAAAGTAGTCAACAACGACAATAATATAACCATGCCACCTAGTCGAGTGAGGGTTATATGTCATAAAGTTGATACCCTAGTTTGTAAATGGACTAATGTCTTTAACATGATGTAATGGGGCAGGAAGAGAATGGGTCTTATGATCAAATATGTAGCACACATGACAATTCTGGACAACAAGGATGTAGTGTTGAAAGATGGTATGCCAGAAGTAACCAACACGTTAAAGTGTCTGGGTGGTAGCATAATGCGATAAATTTCTACCACATGCCGTTGAGAGGAATTCATTTAAGAATTTCTCAGCCTCCTCAACTGTGAGGAACCTTCGTAAGATCATATCGATAACATAATTGTAAAGGGTGTCACCGATAATGATGTAATTTTAGGCTTGGTAACGAATACATCACTTCCCCGAGCAAGAGGTATTATATACTTTGAGTGAGGGGTATTGAATTGGAATGTATGGCTTGGGAGATAAATTAGGAAATCTCCATACCATGGGTTAGATGAAAATATTAGAAACAACAACTCATCTGAAATATAATCTTAAGATGTAGATTCTGAATTAGGGTAAGGGAGATCGCACATCTATTTTGAAAAAACTAGTGATTTCTTCAACATGGATTTAATGAACTCCAAGTCAAATTATTTTAATATGAAAATCCATTTCGAGTAATTTTCCCCCAACAACTGACGTGAAAAAATGTAGGTCATAGAGTTGCAATTCGAAATGACCATAGTTTTCTGAAACAAGATGTAATAGACAAATCTTAGGACAACTTGAACGTCCTCTAAAGCCCAGTTTTCTACGTGGGAATATCTAATTTTGGTATCTTTAGGATTCCAACTCAAATTGTAAATGGAATGTTCAGTCCCTAAATAATCTTCTTGGACCAATACCATTTCCATAGTAGAAATCGTAGCAGAAATATGCATGAAGTAATCGGGTGTATAGTGAGGGGAATATAAAAGATTTTCTTGAACTAGGACATCCTTCACAGCATCAAATGCTTTATGAGCTATGTCATCCAAATGGAAGGGAACCGACTTTTTTAGAAGGAGAGTGAATCCTTTTCACAATTCATTGTAATTACGATGAATCTTCGTAGGAACTCAACTTTCCCTTTAATTCATTGAATATGAACTAGTGAAGAAGGTGCAGGAAATTTGATAATTACCTGTACTAACAATGGATCGATACGAATTCCTTGTTTTGACATAAAATATTGAAGAGTCTATCAGAACTGACACAAAACACACATTTGTTTTGGGTTAAGGAAAATATTATCAAGTCTACAATAAAGGAAAAGAGCCCAAAGATGTATCAAGTGATCAGTTCGATGTTTTGAGTGAGAAAAGTGGTCATCCAAATATGGCTAAATGATGTCTTTGATAACATCAAAAGAATAATCCATGGCATGTTGGAACCTAGCCCCAAAATTATTGAAACTGAACGGGAGTTTCCTGTAGGCGAAAATTCCCTAGGGACAAATAAACATAGTTTTAGGCTGGTCGATCGAGGGAATGTTGATTTCATTACAGCCTAAAAATCAATCGATAAATAAATAAAGTTTGTAGCTAGCACAATCATCAACAATTTGGTCAATAAACTAGGTGGGATAATTTTCCTTCATACATGCATGATTCACATCCCAATAATTGACACAAACTCGAATGGTGCCCTGTTTCTTCATGACAAGGACTACATTCGACACCTAATTAGTTAAAGGAATGGGGTATGTGGAACCATCTCAAACAATCTTTTCAACTTCAGACTTAATACCAAGAGCCTTCCTAGGATGGACTAGATGGAGTCACTACCAAACTCATTTAACATCTAGATGTCTCAATTTCATGTCCAACTATATTTGTGTCGATACGTGGCATCTCCTCGTAGTTCCATGCAAGTACATTTTAGAAATCATGAGAAAGGGCTCTTTAAGTCTCGATCTCAAATGGATAATAAGATTCTCCAATGTGTAGATTTTTGACAACACCTGTCTTGATGGAAATGTCAAGAAGTAATGTCTCTTCGATATTTGAGAGGTTTTCTTTTGCAATTGACCTCATGAATAGACACAAAAATTTTAAAAACTTTGACAGAATTGAGCAAGTATATATCACTGAGAGTATCCTCAATGGAATTAGGTAAGGAAGAATGATGGTTATATGGGAATAGTGTCCACAAGGATGCTGCTATTCCCACTAAGATGTGTGGCTATCTTAGAAACAAACAATCAAAGTCTACTGTTGATTCCTTTTATGAAAATAGATGAGAGGAGAACCAAGAGGGCCAACCTGAGTCTTGCGCTCGATTCCCTCTCCTTATTGATAGAGTTTTGCTGCTCGCTCTTTGCCTGCTCAGCTTCAAAAGGGACCCGTAGAATCACAGCAACATACTACTATGCAAGAAACAAGGATCTAAATTCACAAATAATGTAGGATCAGATGTACATTA
>APFE031688072.1:23146-45456 GCA_000404065.3 Pinus taeda | reverse complement strand
TGGTTGAAAATGGAGTGGCAAGTGTCAGAGGGGAAGCTTCTGGAAGATTCCATGATCTTCCACCTCGCATTTTGGTCCCTGCCATTTGTCCATTCCCAACCATCACACCCTACATAGGAGCAAAACAGTATGCATCGCACCCTGTGCATTGGGAAGGTGATATGCATCACACCCTCTGCATGGAGCTTTCAGTATGGTCCAGTTTTGACCATTTATGAGCAATTTTCAGTGGAGAACTTCTGGGATATGATGTAATCAGTTGACCTTATTCCTTTAGGCAGTGAAGCAACCCTTTTAGGGACGTAAGAGCCCTCAGTTTATGAACATTTGTGATTGGGGTTGAAGTGCCCAAAAATGTCTATAACAGTTGCCCCCTAAAGCATGAGGTCGTTAATCATTTTTGATGTCGGGTGAAATGCTTTACTATGAGGATCTGAAGTTTTTCTGAGCTAGGAGGTGACCTATAATAAGATACAATACAATACATTATATGACAATATTTTTTCATGATCTAGCTGAGGCGAGCATTCCCATGCTTAGCTTTATAAACTCATTTTCATGTACATAGGACAGACGATCATCTGCGTGATAGACTGATGATATGGACACATCATCCTTTGATTTGGATGATCATCTATTCAGCAATGATGTACACTGGATGTTTTTATATTCTTGAATATATCACAGCCCGGATGGATGAAACTAGATCCGGGGTCTTCAAACTCGGCCAATCTTCACTCGGAGTACAAATCGATCCATGTGAAAAATGTTTTGGAGTCGAACATGGAAAGACATTGCCTGATTACCAGCCAATGATGTAAACTTTTAACAGGCGCGAGAGGAATCACCAATAATGAAAATGACCCTCAAGGTACTACAGTACAATCTACATGGCATGAAAAAGGGACTTGGCATCAAACACCACGCAAAATCTCTCAGTCAAAGGTCATTGATGTAAACCTGTCGCTGAAAGTGAGAAACTTGCCATTGAGGCATGCAAACTTCAAAGTACTGAAAGGGTTGCTCCTAAGTCAACTTCTTGGATAATGAGCTGATGTCAACAAGAAGCGACCCATTGCAGGAGGGCCTTAATGAATCCCACATCAATGACATGGAATGAAGCAAATGATTTTTGAGGTAAAAACAAACCGATGATATGGGGGTTTAGGGTGGCGGTCATGAAGGAATGAAGCATGAATGTACTGCAATGGGTGAGATTCAAGTGAATTGTCTGAATGACTTCTCTTGAACATATCAGAGACACTGATGATGGATTGGTAGCATTAACCTTAAAGATGGATGGTGTGATGGACCAATGGTGAGGACTAGTGAACGAAACAACCCAACCTGGCATGGATGCAGAAGGAAAGTGTCATGTTCAAGAGCGACTTACTACCAATAAAGTTTCTTCTTATTTTCTTCCCAATTTTCCCCAGTCATTGCTGACTAGTACCTCTTTATTTTTGTCATGCTTGAGGAGGATAACATATGCTTGTTCTATAATCCGCCCTTCGGGTGAACGTGTCACTATATTTTAGCGAGCCTAGTGACAACGAAACTCGTTCTCGTCCTGTTGGATGAGTTTGTCGCTATTTATTTTAACGAGTTTAACAACAAAGATAACTCTGTCTCTTTCAATTTTATAGAGTCTGAAAGAAACGGAAAGAAGACTCCGAAGATTCTTTTTTGTTGTATAATCCCTTAAGTCCGAAAAAGCATAAAATAATACAAAAGGGGTGAATTTTCGATAGTTTTAATGAGCTGAACAAGACAAGCGCTCGATCTTTTTGAGTAATAATCCCTCAGGTCCAAAAAAGATTAAAATCTAGAGGAGGGATAGCACTTTCGATGCCTTTTAATGAGCTGGAGAGGCCAATCGCTCGGCAATCTTTTCATTTTTTACGATTCAAGTGAAAAGAGCTTAAAGTAGACTCGTTTTCGAGGAATGAGTGATGGTTTCGGGTAGTAGTTGATTCCAGGTAAGGTTTGGAATTTTCCAATCACGACAGTGTTACAAGGATGGCTAGCAGAATCACTCTTCGCAGATGTTCCTCGAAGGGGTAAACAATCATGTGGGGGTGAATGATCAACTAAAAACAGAGTGGAGGTGATGGCGAGAACACGACCAAGGCTCAAAAGCTGGTGATAAGGCATTCACAATGGTTATTTACCCATTCATTTTTTAATGAGCATAAACGCGGGGAGAAACACTTTCTCATGACTTATGTTTATTTTTTAATGAGAATGAACTATGCACTAAAACTACTTGTGGAGAGTTTAATTTTTAACGAGCTTGAACTCAAAAACATTGCTCGCCAGTCGTATGATGAAAATGTCTCATTAGAGATGCTATTTTGAAGTGGCTTACATCTTTAAATCTTTGCCATGGGTCCTTTCTTTATGCAAGTTAGGAAACGAGTAGCGTTACAGGTTTAAAGGGTCAGAGGTCCTACAAATTTAAAAAATAAATAGCCGCTCTTCACTTGCATGCAGAAAGGTTTGCATGCCCCTAGGTATAGCGAAGTAGAGTTTCCAGGTTACTCTTCAATTTGCAGATAAAACATTTGTTTTATCGGGAAAGGCCTACCTTCTAACGGAGGTATCTTATCCGGTCTAATCCCTTTTCCTATACGGACGGGTATCGGATAGTCATATATCCTTTTCCAAAACCTACCCTATACCGAGAGTTTTCCTACCGAAGCAGACCAAGGTGCATGCCCCCTACGTTTCAGTCACATCTTCCTGAATCACTCACACTCATCAAGTGGACGGACTGGAGACTAATGAGACATTTCTTGCATGAAAAGACCATTTAGGGATGGCATTTGACTATTTGTGATGTGTGAACTGGGGAATGACATTTAGTCTACGAGCTTGACCATTCTGCCTTCGTGCGGAAAACACATTACTCTAAAGAGTGAGGAGACGATGACTCCCATGCAATAAATATAGCCATGTCCAAGGAGTAGATTGTAATCTAAAGGTCTTTGAACTACCATAACGTCCATGTGAACAGTTTTCCTTCTCAAAGTAATGGGCATATTTGCAAGGATCCCTAAAGGTTGACTGGTCCCTTTGTTGAAGCCTATTAGATTTCTCATTTCAGGAAAAAGCAACGGCGAACCAAGCGCTTTCCAAGAATTTGACGAAAGGATACTGACAGAAGCCCCTTCATCGGTGATGGTACCAACCATGACCATTCTGTAAGCTTGTACAATAATTCTGAATGGTACGTCGGCTACTAAACGGGTTCTGCCTAGTAGGTTCCAGTCGAAGGAAACCACTAGGTTGCTTGGTGGTGGGACCGAATAGATGGCCAGGTAGGACACTAATGAACTTCCTTCCTACGGTAAAGGAATGGGAGGACTGCCCCCAAGCTCATTGGAGTCGATGTTGATGAAAAGAATTTGAATGCTATCATTCTCTTTCTCTTCAGTGACAATATCGTTTGAAGATGAATAGTTTGAAGGTAATACCGGGTCAAATTCTGTATCGACCCTTTGAATTTTGTCTAGTATGGATTTCGAAGGTTCATTTTAAACGATAGTTTCTTCGACTGACCACAAGGATGGGCCAGCCGTATTTTCAATCGGTGTAGGACTCGGCAAGAGTTTTTGATATCTAGGAGGAAGTCATAACGGTGAAACCAGACGATTATCTAAAACTCTTTTAGCCTGTTCAAGGAAGGGACAATGGTTGATGGCATGATCGCCTTCACACAACTTACAAGGAAGTTTAGCATTCCTTTTCTGTCCATGTGCTTCACTTTCACTAGTTTATGGTGACCATTCAACATGATCGTCAGAGGTTGATGATACCGGGTGGTGCAAACGAGGAGACCAGTCCCTTAAGATCCGAGGGATGCAGGGAGAATCTTGGTGATAGTGGTCTCCATTGCAAATGATGCAAGGAGATTTACATTTTGACTGTGCGGTGTGTGGATTTTTTCTAGACGATACTTGGTTGTTCCCTTTCGATTTTGGTCCCTTTTTCTTCTTTTCCTTTTTCTCTTTCTACTTCTTCTTCTTCTCAATTACTTTACTTTTAGCTTTATCGGCTTTGTCAAGCGAAGAGGAAGGAGAAGGAGAATCATATGAAGTAGAAGGTTGGGAAGCAACTCTAGTGTCATCTAGTTGTTGGTTAGACTATTCAGGAATTGTAGGATTCTGAATGATAGAGGTAGAGAGGAGCCAGACTGGCAAGCCAATTGTCAATCCTCGAAGTGACAAAGTGGCCATATGGGGTGGACCAACATCTCCCCAAGATAGGAAGGGACTAGGATTTCCTTCACGGGGAAATCCTTGGTTGGTAGACTCCATTTTCTCAACCTAAAGATCAACAGGGGAATTTGTGACGTTATTCCGATTTAAAATAAATTTTTAGGGGCTTGGACACAACTTGTTTTTTCAATTTTAAAGAGTCGAGAAAAAATATAAGATGACTCTAGTCGCCTTCAATTTTTATTGAGGTTGATGTGACAAGTGCTCAGAGGACGTTTTCCGTTAAGGAGTTTGAAAAGGAGCAAAATGGACTTCTCTGGAGATCTAGGCAGACAGGATTACCAAACCAATCGTAAAACTACAGATTACTTTTCACGGTACGGTAGTTAGTCTTCCTGAATGTTGTGTTTGGTGAATTACGATTGATAGGGCGGCAGACATGGCTTCCTAAGGATAAAGGATGCAGCCTATAGTGGTCTCCCAATATATACACGACGGTAAGTGGGAGCACAAGTCCGTACTGGCACTTATCATCTCAAAGTGGAGGAATCACCCAACCAGCATTGAAAGCAACAGTTACCAGGCTTTACGATGCCGGAATACGTCTCTAGCCTAGACCTCTAGATGTTGCGTTAAGTTTGAAAGCATTGTTAGATTCATTGAGATTTATTTTAGGTTGATCTTGCTTAGCAGTTTTCCTTTCAGGTTCACCACGTGATGTCCTAAATGCAGTCTAAGATCATAAATAGATGTTTTATCTTCTTTCAGCAATGAAAATCCTAGCTACTAAGGGGAAGAAATTCAAGCATCTTTTATTCCTAGAGCACAGAGCACACGCTAATATTCAAAGTCCTAAATCAAGCCAAGCATTCAAGATGCAAATGCACATGCATGTATTGGTTTTCAGTTCCCTTAATGTGTAGATGACACTAAGAAAACTATGTGAAAAACTGAAATACTTTTAAAGCGACTGTACTCAACAAAATTCTTTTTCAAAATGAAGTGAAAACAAGACAGACACTTTGTGATTTTGAAATGGAAATTGCTTTTCGACAATTTAAAACTAGTAAATCAAGTCTTATGCAATGATAACCATATAATCAACTAGCTAAAACAATGTGATTGCTTTCTAAAATTGAAAACGACAGCTACGACACTTTCAGATCTAGAGACGACAGTTTGACTATGTTATTTTTTGCAAAAGAGAACTAAAACGACGCACAATACATAAAAAACGTTTATAGTTCTTTGCACTAAGGAGGCGAAATAATGTTAGAGAAGGGGGTATTCGTAGATGCACACTGATTACAGACAGCAAAAACTCTTGAATAAGACTGAAAACAGTGAGAAAATCCACAGTCAAAGGGTAAAATCAGTCCTTCCTGACCATCGCACCTGTTACACAATGAACTAAGTATGCAACATAGTTACTCCATTCGGGAAGTGCAATGCATACAGGCTGCCTTGAAGGTAGGGTGCGATGGTTATAGTGCGAGACTATAACCGAGACTTCACTCACAGTTTTCAGTTTAGTTCAGGTGTTTAAGCTAAATAAGTATTGATCAATGTATGTAAAAACACAGGGGTGATTTAAGAGGTTACTAAAGCCACTACTTAGGGAAATTAGATTGCTTGTAGATCTATTGTTTAATTTATAAACAAAAACCCAGAGATTGACTGAAGCAGCATTGATCTACTTCGCATTTGTATGAAAAATGCAGTTCGAAGGCTAGCTGGCTTGACTTCAGGCTCCATCTATATGTTTATAAAAGAAAAAAGGATAGATAGACTAATAAGAAATCTAGTCGCTCCCTAGTGGAGTCGCCATTTTGTTATACATGAATAATGCCCACATGGATGATGCTATTCCCACTAAGATGTGTGGCTAGAAACAAACAATCAAAGTCTATTATTGATTCCTTTTATGAAAATAGATGAGAGGCGAACCAAGAGGTCCAACCTGAGTCTTGCGCTCGATTCCCTCTCCTTCTTGATAGAGTTTTGTTGCTTGCTCTTTGTCTGCTCAGCTTCAAAAAGACCTGTAGAATCACAAAAACATACTACTATGCAAGAAACAAGGATCTAAATTCACAAATAATGTAGGATCAGATGTACATTTACCATATACAAGCATATATAAACAAGTACACTAGGATATGGAAGGAAACAAGAATAGCTTTATTCAGATAAAAGTAGCAAGAGGATTACAACCATGAGCAGCTCTGACCTAGCATCATCCTCCAGCTAAGAAGCCCTTCTTTCACCTCAAGCAGAGCAAAATCACCCGACACTGTGAATGTACACTAGAATACCAACAACACTTCTCTATAGGTTACAAAATTCCAGCCTCTAGATCTCTGTGATGGAGGATCCATATATAGATGATTACAGAGAGGTGAGTCATCTTTTGGGATCTTGATTAGTGTCTTCTCTCTGATAGTTCCTGCTTCCACTTGGAGAATGAATATCCCTTACTCATCCTTGGTTGAAAATGTAGTGGCAAGTGTCAGAGGGGAAGCTTCTAAAAGATTCCATGATCTTCCACCTCGCATTTTGGTCCCTACCATTTGTCCATTCCCGACCATCGCACCCTACAAAGGAGAAAAACAGTATGCATCGCACCTTGTGCATTGGGAAGGTGATATGCATCGCACCCTCTGATGGAGCTTTAAGTATGGTCCAGTTTTGACCATTTATGAGCAGTTTTCACTGGAGAACTTCTGGGAGATTATGTAATCAATTGACCTTGTTCCTTTAGGCAGTGAAGCAACCCTTTTAGGGATGTAAGAGCCCTCAGTTTATGGACATTTGTGATTGGGGTTGAAGTTCCCAAAAATGTCTATAACAATGGTGATGTTCTTCCCACATCCCCGTTGAAGAAAGTGTAACTAGTTTTAGTCTTCATAAATGTACTTTTGATATTTGTATCTATTCAAGAAAAGAAATATTACCTCTATAATATATGTTAATGAGTTTGTTTCTCATTGAAGTAGGTCTAGCACATGTTAAAGTGCTATAGGTGAGTCAAATATTCCAAATAATTATGTTGAATACCTTAAGGGTATGTTACATTATGTATATTTATGTATAAGGGTCAAATAAGACACATCCAAGTGAAGTGAAGTCTCCTCCTAGAAAATACACCATCAAAACAGGTAATGGCAACATTAAAACCACCCATCGAAGCAAAGGAAGTAAATTCATATGCAAGGAAACAAGTCAGTCTACAAGTCAACCTAAAGGATGGACAATCATCTATATATAGAGGTTGTCCACTCCCTCAAATGAGAAGAAAATCGCTCTGAAATCAATGAAGATAGAGGACTGAAAAAGAGCCAAGAAAGGGCCAAAGAAGGAGCCTCTAGTGCAACAAAGAAGACATAAGGAAGACTGAAGGTTTTGGGATTGTTTTAGTGCCAATACCAACCATAGGCACAAAGAAAAATAAGGGATCTATGTGGTGAGGATAGTAGTAAGACACCTCCCAAGGTACCTCATCATTTGGGCTACAAAGTAGGCCTAGTAGTCCTCCTATCCAGGTGATCAAGGAAGGAACTCAAGTGCAGGAAATAAGAGACATATAACATCAACAAGATCTCTCACACGTGAAAGAATTAGGGATGGAATGTTTTCATATAAAGCCTGCAACTATACATCAAGACTAAACTTTGTTGGTCAAGAGAAGGAAGGAGTATCCTTAGGTGAGGGATTTCACTAACTACAAAAGCTAAGTGTCTCTTCTAGAAGGACTACTAATAGTGGAAGGAAGAATGAAGTGTTGGAAGGAGGATGAACCGTTAGGGAAGAAGTTCTGTATGAACATGGAAAAAGTGCCAAGAAGACATAGTGTAGAGAAAAGGAAGCACTTGAATTATGTTTATAGGATCTTCTAGTCAAGGGTCTAGGGTTTGGCATTCATCAATAAACAATATTCAATAAGAGAAAACTTACTAAAGGGTTTTCCTCTTAAGAGAAGAGAGGTTTTGCCCATAGCAGAGAGCCAATATCTTGTGTTATTACTTTATGTTTTTGATAATAGTTTGATGAAGTACACACATGCATTAATAAGAGAAGAAGAAGATTAAGCTAACAAAGATAAATTGTAAAAATACTGCACAAATGCTTATCTAGTCCCGAAGAATCACTCTACATCTCATTGCTCTAGATTATTCAACATGGTATCAGAGATAAGGTGACACATCAAGGACAAAAAGGTCTATCATCTATCATTCATCAGGGCATACTAGAAAGCTAGAAGAAGAGCCTTATATAAAGTCACCTACAAAGAAGAGAAGATCAAAGAGGGACCTACATCAAGCCATAAATCATTAAGCAAGTCTCATGATCAAGCAAGCCCACTTGGAGAAAACATATTGAGGAACATCAAGATTCAAGGAAAGCGAGCCATCAAGAATTCAAGGAGAAAATAAGTCAACTAAATTTCAAAATATATCAAGTCAGTATATGTCTCCTAAATATACATCAATGTCCTTTTTCAAGGAAAATAACAAATTCATAGGTATGAATAACATTCTGGCATGGAATAAGAGGACTCATCTATGTCTCAAGGAGAATGAACTTCTAGAACATATCAAAGCGAATATCACTATCCCTTCTAAGGAAAAAACTCGATCCTTAGTGAAGTAAAATAAGAATGAGAGAGGAGATCAAAGGCATCTAATAGAATCTATCAAATACTCTCTCATTCCTTATGTCTCCAAATTTGAGACATCAAAAGAAGTTTATGATAAGCTAGTAAAGTTATTCTTGGTATCCACAACTTGAGAAATGATATCTCTAAGGAATGAATTATACAAGATGAAGATGAAAAAGGACGGAATATCTCCCTACTGCATGAAAATATCTGAGATGAGAGATCAACATCAAGAGTTAGGGGAACTCATGTCTGACAAATAAATGGAAACCATAGTACTCAATGCTCCACCTGAGGACTAAGGTAACTTCACATCAAGCATATATGCCAAGAAGAAAGCTACCACACTGGGTGAAATGTGGTTTCTATGCAAAATAGAGGAATCCAGACACAAAGCTAAGGAAGATGTGGGATCAAAGGAGTAAGGATTTACTACCATGGCCATGGAAAAGGGAAAATTTGAGAAATTTTGTCCACAAAGAACAAACAACAAAGACATGTCCAAAATCCAATGTTTTACATGCCAAGATTATGGAAATTAGAAAAGGAAATTTCCTAAACTTAAGAAGGACAACAACAAAAAGATAAAAAATGGAAGAAGCCCATATGACTAAAGAAATAAAACAAGAAGACAAGAAGCAGAAGAAGGAACATACTTTAAATCTCTACTATGACTAAGTCTAGTTCATTACTTAAAGTCTTGTTTAAAAGTTTTGAGTAGTATATGAGCGTGTAGGAATAGAATAAAATACTAGGTTACAAATATCTTCTAGAATATAGGATCATTGTAGATATAGCTCAGGATATTGTGGTAGAAGAAGCATACCTAGAATAGGATCTCAACCACAATGAAAATAAATTGATCATGATTAAGAATCTTAGGATACCTCCATCATCAAAAGGAAAGAAATATTTGCAGGGTAAGGGTCTTCAAGATCCTATGATGGAATCTTCAAAACAAGACTCATAAACAAAAGCAAATGTCTCATTGGGAATCCCATTCATGGTATTCAAGAAAAGGATAACATGAAGGAAATATAATATGAAGCAAGAAGGTCCAAACCAAGGACAACCAAATGAAGCTAAGATGATCAAAGGAGAATCAAGATGAGCTATGTATGAATCAAATTTTTCTCATGTTATTATATGTATATTATTGAGTCATGGGAATAGTTCTATAACATGATCAAGGTGGGAAGAGTCTCTTTCACCAAATAAATTCTCAAAGGTATGTACTACAATACAATGAAGGTCAACAAAACGAAATACTCACGAGTATAAAATTGTTGACTAAGAAGCATGTGAAGAGGAAATGTTGACTAGTCCTATAAGCAAGCAATGAAGAAGTGCTCCCACAAGGAGTAGAAGGTGGTTGAGAATTATCTCCATGAATAAGAAAACAAATAAAGAGATCAACCATGTGAAGAACACCATGATCATAAAGAATTACTATCTAACAAGATTCATTAAAGACATCTTTTGAAAGAAGGCATGATAACTCTGACAAAGGAAGAGAAATATCAAAAGACCCTTTACACCTACGAAAGCCTTGGAGTTATGAAAGATGCAGATAACTGATTCTAGTCTATGAAGATGTCATGATTAAAAAAATCCATCAAACAGAAGCATCATTTAATGTTGAGGCAATATCAGGATAAAGTCATGAAGGATACTAGATAAAATTACGAGAAGAAGCAAGTATAAAGAAAAATCCATGTGAAGAGTAGTCTGAAGCATAGACAAGATGACAAAGAATGACCATATGACAAGAGAAGCTAATATATGAAAAGAATGGAAATTTCCGTGAAGGAATAAATGACATGACTAACCAGGAAGAAAACTGATAAATTGATGGTGCCCTACCAAAAAGGAATTTCAAATAAAGATTTCATGACATTGAAGGAAAGAAGAAAATCGAGGAGCTAAAGGACCCATGAAGAAGAAGCTGTTGATGTATGAACAAGTCCCTAGCTAAGAGGGAGTTGTCACAAGCTCCCAAAGGGACCTGAGAAAGTTACCTATCAAAGGAAACTTGGGCATGTCTTCCTCATTCTAAAAAAATGGATATACACAAAATTCTTGTTCTCACATTGGAAGAAACAATGGGAGGATTGAATAATCATCTGACATATTCTACTCTTAGAGGATGTGTAGGGCATTCAAGACAAGAGTAGAAAAGAGGTGTTGGATGTGGAGCCTGATTATCTCTTTTATTCAAAGGTATCATCGCATTGGACCCCAGCTTGTAATGGTAGGGAACACTACATGTTTTCAAGCTACCAAGGGTGTCCACAGAGGGCTGATAATGATTCTTCAAAGCCCTCTCTGATGGGGGTTTTGGGGAAGCACCCCCGACGCTAAAAATAGGTGTAAAATTTCCTTGTAAAATTTTGTAATTTCATAGTCAATCCATGATGTTCATTAGACGGAAACCTAACAGTATAAGTTATGTTTAATTTATGATTTTTCCCTAGAAGGAAACCCCTCGCTATATATGAGGGAATTACGTTGCGGCTATGTACGTCTGTATTCTGAGTGAGAAAGAGAGGAGATTGTGTGAGAGTGAAGAGGGAATTACATAGAATCTTCTATATGTTGTATATCTTCATTTTACTAGATAATATAAAAGGAAGGACTCACTGTTTCTCCATGGATGTAGCTCAAATTGAGTGAACCACATATATCTATGTCTCTCTTGCTTTATGCATTTTTTTGTTTATATTTCAACAACATTTTATGTGTTCAATTTCTCTGTAATATATAATTTTCTAATAGGAGTACCAATATTCTTTGAGGGCTAGGAACTGAAGATAAGAATAGTCCTAGAAGGTCATATTTACTGAATACACGAGTGGGTATGTACCGTGAGAGGTAGTGAATATGGTGTCTATATGTCATTGGTCTCACCAAAATTGTGCTCTAATCTATTGAGAGCTAAATCTCATAGTCAAGGCCTTTCTGTAGATACAATGTTACTTACTATTATGCTATAACAGATGGATTTCCAATCTTGCTTCTCTTATGTGAATTCATCAAGATTCATAATAGCCAAACAACTTTTAATTTTTTATGAATAACTCCCTAGTTAAGACAGAGTGTTGAAGGAAATGTAACTAGGTTCAGTCTTCATGAATGTAATTTTTATATTTGTATTTATTCAACAAAAGAAATATTATTTTTATAATATATGTCAATGCCTTTCCTGGTCATTGAAGTAGTTCTAGCACATGTGAAAGTGCTATAGGTGATTCAAAGAGTCGAAAGAATTATGTTGAAGATCTTAAGGGTATGTTACATTATGTATATTTATGTATATTTATGTATAAGAGTCAAAGAAGGCTCCTCCAAGAAAAGTCAAGTCTCCTCCTAGAAAAGACACCATCAAAAGAAGAAATGGCACCATTAAAAGCACCCATCAAAGAAAAGGAAGTCAAATTGGCCTCAAGGCAGCAAGTCAGCCTATAGGTCGACCTAAAGGAGGAGTAACCCTCTATATATAGAGGTTGACCACTCCCTCAAATAGGAAACAACTCAATTTGAAATCAGAAAAGATAGAGGACGAAAAAGGAAGCTGAGAAAGGGATGAAGAAGGAGCATCTAGTGTAGTGAAGACACAATAAGGAAGAGCGAAGGGTTTGGGACTATTTTAGGGCCAACACACAACCACACGTGTGAGGAAAAGGAAGGTCTATCTATGGTTATGACAAAAAAAATTAACCTCTTGACATACCTCATCATTTAGGCTACAAACATGGCCTACTAGGCCCCTAATCCAAGCTAAGAAGGAAGGACATCAAGCGAAGGAAAGAGGAGTGATATAACATCAAAAGATATCTCAAATGTGCAAGAATTAGGGTTGGAGTGTTGTCACACAAAGCCTACAACTATACATCAAAAAGGAACTCTATTGGTTAAGAGAAGGAATGAGTATCCTTAGGTGAAGGATCTCACTAAGTACATAAGATCCGTGTGTCTTAAAGAAGGACTACTAATGGTGGAAGGAAGAATGAAGTGTCAGAAGGAGGACAAAGTATCTGAGAACGAAGTGCTAGAAGAAGGTGGACAAAGTGTCGAGAAGAGATAGTGCAGAGAAAAGGAAGGAATTGAATTATTCTTCAAGGATCTTCTAGTCAAGGGTCTAGGGTTTGACATTGATTAAGAAATGATCTTCAATAAGAGAAAACTTACTGAAGGTTTTTCCTCTCAAGAGAAGAGTGGTTTTGGCGCTAACAGAGAGCTAATATCTTGTGTTTATTGCTTTATGTTTTAAATAGCATTTTGATGAAGTACACACATGCATTAATAAGAGAAGATGAAGAAGAAGATTAAGATAAAAAAGACAAATTGTAAAAAGACTTCACAAATTGCCATCTAGTCTCGAAGAATCACTCTACATCTCATTTCCCTAGATTCTTCAATAGTCATGTCATCCGAAATCATGATTTCCATAATGCTTTCATCACTAGGTAATACATGTGAGAAAGGATAGGAACATATACCATAGTTCAACAATATGTCTACCTAATTAAACTAATCAAAAGAAGATACCAAACAAGATGAATAAATGGCTTCGTAATCTAGCTCAATTGGGCTTAGCGACATTCGGTCAACAAAAACATGGATGTTAGTTTCATCTGGTACAATTGATCAATCGACCGGGATAGTTGAAGACGATATCATGTTGATATAGGTTACTGAAGATGAGTTGTCGGGAAGGAGATCAAGAGCGAGTGAAAGGGTCCCCATAAGCAAAGAATCCTTCAACAATTCAATTGCCACATATTGATATAACTGTTGGGTTTCCTCCACAAGAGGGACAATTTGAGTAACATGTGAATTAGATGTGAAAAGATGAGTTGTTCTATGGCTACAATCTCGTATTTATGAGGAAAGACGATCATATGGAACTAAGTCGAGACGACAACAGACATGGCACAAACCAACATATTTCCTAATAGAATATTATAATCAAGAGCTCCATCAATAACTTTGACTTCTATGGGCACATGATTTCCTCCTAACTCAAATTGCAAGGAATTCAAAATCCCACAAGATTTGTATGTTCTCCCATCAAAGGCTTTCAATGTAGTAGGCGACTGACTGAGTTGAGAAGAACCAATCTCCTTGCAGGAAGAAATGTACATAATGCAAGTTGAGGCTCCCTGATCCATGTTAGAATGATGAATAGTTTGACCATGTATGGCAGCTTGGATTATAAAAGCTAGCTAAGATGGGAGCCGAGTGGTATATTTCTCATGAGAGGAAAAATTAAGGTTGGAATTTGATAGATCCACACATACGATAGCTAAACGTAAAGCCCTCCTTTCGTAGGGGAAATTCTGCAGCACCTCAAGAGTCAACATACCTAATGGGGACTCAGCCAAGTCTTCAAATACATTATAATTTAGAGTGGCTCTTACACAAGAGTTGAATGTTGACTTATGAATAACACCGTTTGTAGGTTTAATAATCAATTCAATAGGAATCAACAATGGAGTGGGATCTAACAAGTGGTGCCGAACTGGAAGGTTGATTAGTAGCCCGACTATTTGGAAGATCTGCATTAACATAATTCTTGTTCCTAGTAGCTACCAAACCATTAGATCTTGGCTTTGAGGATGAAAGCATAAAAATTGTGTTTAGGGAAGATGGGTCTCAAGAAACCATATGAGTCTCTTGATTAGAAAATAGATCGGTCAACACTAAAGGAGAAATGGAGGACATAAGAAGTTGATTCACTTCAGCGTGGAGAGGAGTGTCACATGTAAAGAGCTCCTCATTGAAAATAAAGAAAGGATATTGAGGCTTATGTTTGTCATCAGAAGACTGATTTATTTTTTTATCCTATGGAGAGGGATTTTTCTTTTTCTTTCATTTTCCTTTCTTATTTCTTCGAGCTTTATGTTGAGACTTTCCTTTATTAGATGAGAGGAATTTATGTCATAAGTAGAAGCTATAGAAGGGTGGGATTGATGGTCTTGAGCAGATGTGGGTGGAGAAATACCACATAGTTTACTCACCATATGCAATTTGGTAGAACCAATAATTTCATCAGAAACATTAGATTCTTTGCCGGGCATGAGAGGAGGAACAATATTCAAAGGTCTTAGAGTGTTTGGTATCTTATCGTAGAGCATGATTGATTGGGTATGAATCAAATACAAATATTGTGCATGAGAAATTACTTTCTATTCAGCCACGACACCACATTTGGCCACATCTTATGTTATAGGTGAAAACAAAGATTTTGTAAATCATTCCATTAGAAATTATTAGGAATATAAGTTTTGGCCAACCAACAATGATGTCTCCACTCATTAATGTGATCAAAATGTGAGTGGAATCTAATTGCCTGAAGATGGTTAAAAATTCCATTTGAGTTTCATATCTGATGGGAACTTGGAAATGCATGAGGAAGGTTGTGTCTAAGCTACTAAAATTGTCGAATGAAGCCGTAGGTAACTCAATATAGCATTTAATAGTGGTACCTGTAACCGTTCTTCAGAAAATATGAAGTCAAGTAAATCATCATTAAGGTAGTTTGGTGAACACCATAGATGATACATCATGAAATGTATGGAGTGGTATTCTCCTAGATTCCAATTGAATTGATGGATTTCATAAGGTAATTTACTAGGAATAATCAGCCACCAAGGTGAAGAGGCCATGGGGTCATTGGTGAGTCGAGAAAAATATGGAAACATGAGAGTGGCCATAAAATGCAACTGCTAATTAAAGTCTGACAGAGGATGACCTGGATATGAAGGAATAACATGGGCAACAGGCACTTGTATTCTTGAATAAGGAGGGTTTTGGTAATAAGGAACCTCATTACCAATATAAGGAGGATTATGATAACTAGAATACAACTGACCTTGTTGACTAGCCTCAGGATAACGATGAATTTGTTGGCCTTGAAAAGCCACCTGAGGAATACCTTGATAAGGTATATACTATTGCTTGATGGGAGTTTGGATTGTCCCATGATAAATAAGGTCAAATTGATGCTGTCCCATACCATAAATAGTCTGTCCTACTAGAATTTGAGGAATACATTGTGAAAGAGATTGAAATTGAAATGGAACTTGTAAAGGCTAAGTAAGTGGGACCTGAGAGGTGCCAGATACTAAAGGAATGGGTTAATATGTAATTGGAGCCTACACATGTTGAGTTACATGAATTTGAGCTTCATGAGATATAGATTGAGGAATAGGAACTTGATATGAATATGTCACTAGGTTTGGAAGCAAGTAATGAGCCCTACATCGAACCAGGTTGAATGCGTAAAGTAGGCTACCAAATGCTAGTAGCCATCCTAGGATAAGGAGGAATATAATAAGGTTTATTACAAATTTGAGTTATACAAGAAATATATTTTCGCCTTGCCAAAGGAGGATGGGAGGATGGAGGAAACTTCCTTCCTTGTAGAAGGTACACAACATAAGGATATTTAGGTTGTTGAAGAATACCCTACCCACTAACATAAGGGCCAGTCTCTAATTTAATAATCAATGTAGAAGAAGGAGAAGGAGTAGCCTAAGAAGCACTCATAAGAGAAGGAACAGATAGAATTCATGAAGTGTATGCCATGGGGGATGTCCAGAAAGTTGAAGATGCACTAAAGAAAGTACTAGATAAGGACTAATAACCTAGTGGGATGTATGGGCCACCATATAGATGTGCATCTTATGGTGTCAAGAACATAGATGTGGAAGTGACATTTGATATATCAACCATAGTGGTGGACATAAGCTGGGAAGCCATATCGATTCAAGTCATGGTCAATAATCCCGATATAGATTGTTGTGTGAAATTTGTAGGTAAGTCAAAATATCCTGGTAAAGGATTTTGTTTAAGAATTGGAGGAGGAAGAGGATGATTGGTTGGATAAAGGAAAAGTCCTTCCAAATGAGTATAGGGATGAGGCTCTTCCTGTGGGATCTCTGCGATAATCACAAGTCCATGTGGAAATGGTTCACCATCGAGGATGAGATATATAGTAAGTGGATCTCTCTGAGACAATGAAAGAGAGGATGGAATACATGAAATAATAGTTAAATATGATTGAGGCTCCTAAGGTTGAATGACCTCAAGAAATAAATTGTGTGACTGAGGAATGTCAAATTGTATAACCTCAAGGAATAAAGACTCAGGTAATTTAGTGTCGATTGTGTCAATTTCACTGACACGAGTGGAGGTAACCTTGGGTTCAATACATAAGGGGATAGATGATTCCGGTCAATCATATTTAGGAGGAGGACTAGAAGTGGTTCCTGAAGTTCCCGATTCAGAAGTCTACATGTTCTTATGCTTTTGACGATGGCTAGGAGTAGCCTCTAGTGGGAGAGGAGGCTTATTTTTAATTCTACGGGAAGGATGGAATGGGGTATCCTTTTGTTCCACTTTTGATAGTAAGTTTTATTAACACAAAAAGAAATGAATGAAAAAGAGGGTAATATAGGCATAAATTCTTACCAAGCAATCATGAACTACAATATACACCTTGGAAAACAAAGGACTTAATGTATGACAACCAATCTCGTTGAATGTTGTGTTCAATTTATCATAGATTATAAGGCAGTGGGCTTGATTACCTATGGATGGATAGCCCCCTAGTAGGGACTCTAAAGATATACGTGATGGTATGTGGGAGTGCAGTCCGTAGTAGTGATGTCTAATTTATAACGATTCGATGAGATTTTTCACATGTACTCTACATGCATGGAGCACCAACAATATACCCAAAGTTATGTGGAGTACGATCCTATACACTTACATATGTCAAACACGATTTCGCCCTTAGGACGCAACGTTGGAAATCAATGAAAACTCCTACATTTAATGACATTGGAACTTGTCTCTAGCCTAGACCTCTATATGTTTGTGTTAATGTTAAAAATTCTACTTAGGTTGATTTAGTAAATTTTAAGTTGATGTTGAATCAAGTTACAATTTTGTCTCACCATGAATTCATCTGAATTCCTTAAAATGAAAATCTAGCATGAGGAAATGGAATCTTTCTCTTCAATACAAATCGTGATAAGGAAGGGAAGAGACAAAGAGTATGTAGCATAGAGAATGTAGTAAACAAGATGCTCAGTGCAATTCCCTTTCCATGCAACTCTTCCTAAATCAATATGAATGAAAAACCCTAAATGCCAATGCAATACCTATTATTTTCACCGCACTTAATTTTCTAAAAAGAGGAAAACTAAGATGTAAATTCTAATCATTGATTCAAATGTGCTTTTCAAAATGATGACTGGAACAACAATTCATTCAAGCGATCAATGACCAAGCAAAATAATTTTGCAAGTGACCTAATGATAAGAACAAAGAAATATCAAGACCAATTCTTACCAAAGGTGATCAAACACAAATGAAAACAAAATGGAGGCTTGATAGTGACCATAAGACACTCAAGGCTTAAAGAAGGTTAGCTAGAAGTAGGATGATCAAATCAACACTAAGAAAACAAGAAAAAATTTGTGCAAAAATAGGGATCAACGCATGTGCAAAAGAGGCACCAGTCGTCTGCAACACAGGCATAGAGAGGGCCCAGGTGAGGTGAAACATAGGCATAGAGAAGGCCCAGGTGGGGTGCAACACTTTGTCAGAAAATCAGAGGGTGCGTAGGTCTTTGGAAAGAGAATTATAACATAAAAATTGCAAACAAGACTCAATCCAATCACTTCCTAGGTCTATGATAGAGGTAAGTATAACATAATGAACAAAGAAAACACCAAGGGAATACATCATTTCCCAATGGAGTTGCCAATTTTTTACATAGGATTTATAACTACAGACTAAAATATCTCCCCTTTGTTTGGTGTGTAACCTAGAACAATAGAAAGAAAAAAGACCCAATGTTTTCCTTAAAGAAAGTATATGAGTGGAAGAAACCTACTTGGAACTTTTCATATGCTTCACTCCTTAATTTGGCTTGAATGCTCCAATCCCAGCTCTAGTAGCCAAAATTATAACCTGCACAACCAAACAACACAAGCCAAGAAACTATGATCTCTCTGTAGCAACATCTATCTACTTTATTGGACAAATCAACATGGTATTGTAATATATGAAATAATGACATCACATATAGGAAAAAAAAATAAATCTTTGTATTGATGTAAATGGAGTGAGTTGCAACCATAAATAGGTGTTGACCTTGTAGAAATGCTCCTCCAAGTTATTGAATTGTCCTTCCTTTGTCAGAAAGTGTACCTCCAATCACCCTACATACATGAAAGGATAACTCTAGTAACAACAACATAAGGGTAGAATCACTCTCCAAAATCCAACCTCTTGCATATGTAAGGTTGTAAATATATAGAAGACAGGGGTAAGTTGGGAGTTCTTATCCTTTTACCAATCTTGGGATTGAGATCCACTCTTGATGGGAGGATGAGATCTAAAGATAAGGCATGGAAACTCCAACTTAGGATAGGATAGGATCCAAAAGTTTTATTTGAGATAAATGGTTACAACAAATCCTATAAGCTTCTGGAAATGGAGGCTTCGGGAGCGTATTTATTTTTCCAAAATTTTTAGAACCGATGTATATGTAAGGAGAGCAATCTATAGGTGATCAACGCAGGACACATTGGAGCAACTTGTAGGCAAGCGATATTGAACAAGAGGGCATGGTGCATTAGTCCTAAAATAGGTTTAGATGATGTAGATTAGTGTAGAAACTATGCAGAATGGAATAGTCATGCATAGGGCTTTATCCAATGATGACGAAAAGGGGGAATAAGATGTGAATGATACCATTAGGAGGCTGACTGATCAAATGAGACCAAATGGCCTATAAAAAAGCATATCATCAAGCATCCATTATTGAGATGGAGGGTACGCTCTATAATTGAGTTATTTCTATTTTGATTGAACCTAGATCTAATTATAGTTATGTTAATCCTGACTTAGTGGATAAGTGTGGTTTAAGAAAAGAAGGGAATGTAGAGTCTTGCTTGGTGTAGTTGGTTACATGTACTAAAATAATTGTTTATTATTGGGCAATATCTTGTGAATTTTAGTTGAATGGTAAGCCTATGTATGCACATCTAAATGTACTTCAATTCGGATCATACATTATCCATCTAGGTATTGATTGGTTGTTCCTTCATAGGACCAAGGTGGATTATTGTGAGAAGGATACCAAGTGCTTCAATGATAATGGAGAGAAGTGAATCTTGTAGGGTAAGAAGAAGCTTAGATGAATGGGATGGTTACATTTACGGAACCTAAGCATAGTTACAAGAAAGGGTGTGTATTGTTTGTAGTTAATGTTTCTAGTTATAAATGTAAGGATGTTGACGATGTAGAACTATTGAAGAGGTATTCAGTTTTGCAGCAGTTTCAAGATGTATTTCTAGTAGAGATTTCATAACTTCCTCCTCATGGAGAAGTGGACTTTTCTATTATGCTGGCAATAGGTGCATCACCGACATCAAATGAACCTTATAGGATTTGCACTCTAGAGCTAGTGGAATTGAAATTTCAATTAGAGTAAATTATTTACAATGGATACTATAGGTTTTAAACCCGTACAGAAATTACCTGCATACGAATTCTAAATCACAGGAAAAATAAAAATGCGAGGATCTCAAAACCGAGAGCACTAGCTTGATTTTTCATTATGTTCCTTTCAATGTTACAATACATATTTATACATGTTGAAGCATCCAATACCATGGAACGAAAAACCATCGCGTCCAAAACCATGGACCGAAAACCATCATGTCCAAAAAACATGTACAAAAATCATGCACAAAACCATAGGTGGGTCCGCCCAACCTAACATAGGGTCCAAAACCACCAGGGCGCTGCCCTGAACCCCATAAAGTGGGGTTATGGGTACCCCTCAAACCCCCTATTAACTATGTGGAAAGAATATAACACAACCCAACAATCTCCCACTTCTTGTTTTCTTTCCACAGGGGGCCACATGAGAGCTTAGTCATTTTTTCAGCCCTGAAACACCCATTGTTTCTCTACACCAAGAGAAATTCTCAGAGCTAACAGATTTTGTCAATGCATCTGCAGTATTCTTCAAAGTGTCCACCTTTACCAGCAACACCTTTTTGGCTTCTATCATATCCCTCACAAAGTGATACTGGACATCAATGTGCTTTGTCTTTGAATGATAAGCAGGGTTCCTTGCCAAGAAAATTGCACTTTGGCTGTCGCAATCTATCCTTATAGCTCCCTGTACTAACCCCATACTTGAACACAATCTTTGCAACCAAACTGCTTCCTTGCTTGCATGAGTGGCTACCATGTATTTTGCCTCTGTAGTTGATAGTGCCACTACGGATTGTTTCTTACTCATCCAACTGACTGCACCTCCAAATAAGTTAAACACATACCCACTTGTAGATCTTCTCTGATCCAGATCTCCAGCCCAGTCTGCATCAACAAAGCTATGGATATCCAACATTCTGTCCAATCTTGGTCTTCCTTGGTAGCACAAACCATAATCACTAGTGCCACGAAAATACCTGAAAACCCACTTCACTACTGTCTAGTGCTCCTTTCATGGTTTTGACATAAACCTGCTCAATACTCCCACTGCATGCGCAATGTCTGGTCTAGTACACACCATGGCATACATCAAGCTACCGACTGCACTTGCATATGGAACACGGGACATGTCCTCTTCCTCTTCTTGTGTCTTGGGACACTGTTTAGCAGATAACCTCACACCTACAGGAATAGGAACCTTCACCGGTTTACTATCCTGCATATTAAACCTCTGCAATATAGTCTTGACATACTTCCTCTGGTTTAACCAGAGCTTCCTCTTTGCTCGAGCTCTTTTAATTTCCATGCCCAAAATATATTTTGCAGCACCGAGATCTTTCATGTCGAATTTGCAGGACAATTGGGTCTTCAAATCCTGGATAATTTCTTTATCATTTCCAACCAACAACATATCATCCACATACAAGACCAGATAAATAACACGGTCACTATTTAATTTAAAATACACACAATGATCTGCTTTACTTCTGGTGAAGCCAAGTCCCCGTATAAATGTATCAAATTTTTGATACCACATCCTTGGTGATTGTTTTAACCCATACAGATACTTCTTTAACTTGCATACTAGTTCTTTCATACCCTTCATCGCAAAGCCTTCAGGTTGCTTCATGTAGATTTCTTCTTCCAAATACCTGTGAAGAAATGTTGTCTTCACATCCATCTGTTCTACCTCAAAATCAAAAGCAACAACAACAGATAAAAGTAATCTAATATAAGTTACCTTGACAATAGGATAAAATATATCACCAAAATCAATTCCTAGCACCTGGGAATAACCTTTTGCTATCAACCGAGCTTTGTATTTCTCCACCTTCCCTTTTGTATTTGTCTTCTTCTTGAACACCCATTTGTTGCCAATGGGTTTCCTTCCAGCCGGCAACTCCACCAGATCC
>APFE031688072.1:0-20245 GCA_000404065.3 Pinus taeda | reverse complement strand
ACAAAGGCGTCCCCTTGAAGCCAAAACAGCTCTGATACCAAATGTAGGTTTTAACCCGTACAGAAATTACCTGCATACGAATTCTAAATCACAGGAAAAATAAAAATGCGAGAGCATAACACATAAAACACATATACACAGAGATTTCCCACTGGATCTCAAAACCGAGACTACCAGCTTGATTTTTCATTATTCCTTTCAATGTTACAATAAATATTTATACATGCCGAAGCATCCAATACCATGGACCGAAAACCATCGGGTCCAAAACCATGGACCGAAAACCATCGCGTCCAAAAAACATGTGCGAAAATCATGCACAAAACCATAGGTGGGTCCGCCCAACCTAACATAGGGTCCAAAACCAAAATTTTCCGGAGCGCTGCCCCGGACACCATAAAGTGGGGTTACGGGTACCCCTGAAACCCCCTGTAAACTATGTGGAAAGAATATAACACAACCCAACAAATACATTGGGCCAAGTGTATCACCTTGGGGTGCACTAATGTTATTTTTGAAGAAGAAGAATAGTACTCTCAGATTCTTTATTGATTACATGAAGCTAAAAAGGGTAACCATGAAGAACAAGTATGCATTACCGAGGAAGGATTACTTGCTTGATTGGTTCAAGGGAGAAACAACGTTGTGAAAGATTGATCTAAGATCATGATACCATTAGGTATGCATTCAAGAAGAGGACATTTATAAGACTACTTTGTGGACCCAGTATGGGAATTATGAGTTTGTTCTGGTTACTTTCGGCTTGACTAATGGTCCTCCTACTTTGATATGTTTGATGAATAATGCAATGTGTCCTTACCTAGACAAGTTTGAGATAATATTCATTGATGACATATTGATATATTATAAGAATGAGGAAGATCATTTAGAACACCTAGAAGTAGTGTTAAGACTATTGAGAGAATAGTAGTTGTATGCCAATATTAGTAAATATAGTTTCCTTTAGACAAAGGCACATTACTTGGGAATGTTGTTTCCAAGGAATGCATAGTAGTGATCATTATAAAATTATCATATATTTCTTATCCTATTACATCATTGTAGAGGAAAGGAAATAATTTGAATGGACAAAGGAATGTACAACCAATTTTGAGTAGATGAAGTAGTTTCTTACAAATGCTCAACTTCTAAAGATTGCATATCAAAATAAAGAGTTCGTGGCGTGTACATATGCTCGTAAGAGAGGACTTGGTGGAGTGTTGATGAAAGAGGGATAGGTGGTATGCTATGAGTCAAGGAAACTGAATGAAAATGAGAAAAATTATCTGATGCATGATATTGAGTTAGCAGTGATCATTCATGCATTGAAGATGTGGAGGCATTATCTCATTGGCACTTGGTTTGTGTTGATCAATGATCATAGTGGGTTGAGATACTTGATTGAGCAATCTAATCTTGATGTCGGGAAATAAATATGGTTGGAAATGCTCAGTGAGTTTGACTTCAAGATCACGTACATTAAGGGTATGAAGAATAGGGTTGGAGATACTCTTCATAGAAAAGTGCAAGTAAATGACATAACAACTATGAGTTCATATGGGAAAAATTTAGAGGATGATATCTTATAGGAAAGACAATAGGGTGATAAGTACCAAAAACTTAAGAATGAGCTACAAGGCGGGGTATAGGTGATTAGGATGTGGATTATCATCTCAAAGTAGATGGTTTGGTGAGATTTAGGGATAGGATCTATGTGCCAGACAACAGTGAGATCTAGAATCTTATCTTCTGATAATTTCATCCTAATCCATATTCATTTCATCCAAGATATTAGAAGACATTGAAAGTTATGAGGAAGTCCTACTATTGGTTGAATTCAAAGAAAGAGGTAGTTAAGTTTGTCACAATTTTCTTGGATTGTCAATAAATAAAGTAGAATTCAAGCTTTCAAGTAGGTTGCTACAGTCGATTTTGATTCTACCATGGAAATGGGAGGTAATTTCTATGGATTCAGTCATAGGGTTTTAGATCAAATTTAGGCATGATTCCATTATGGTTATTATTTATAGGTTGACTAAGGTAGATCACTTCTTTCTAGTATAGTCAAGTAATTCAGCTAGTGAAGTGGCTCAAGTCTTCATCAAGGAGAGAGTGAGATAAAATGGTGTTCAAAAGAAGATTGCATCTAATAGAGATGAAAAGTCCACTTCTAGGCTTTGGAAGGAGTTGTTACTAGGTTTAGGTATAGAGTTGGATTTTCATACAACTTGTCATCTGCACGTAGATGGACAGAGAAAGAGGGTCAACAAGATTTTGGAGGGCATGTTGATAATGTATGTCATGGACCAACATAGTAAGTGGGAGGCGTATCTTCCAATTTTTTATCTTTCTTAAAATGATGGGGATCAAAAGTCACTGAGGATGAGTTTTTTTGAGTCACTTTATGTGTAAAGTTGCAATACTCCCATAAGCTAGAGTGATCTAGTGAACAAGGTATTGATAAGACTAGACATGTTGGTAGAGATAGAATAGGAAATGTACGTTATCAAGAAGAATCTAAATGAAAAAAAGACATGCAAAAGATTTATGTAGATCAACATAGGGAATTTAAGGAGTTTCAGGTTGGGGAGCATGTGTCATTGTGCATCAACCCCAAGAGGAGATCCTTGAGGAATGGATCAATGTCCTACAGACTTTCACTTCCTTTAACAGTGAATGTCCATGAGTTCTTCTATATTGCATTTATTTAAAGATATTTGAAGTATGTTTATCATGTGATTGATTGGTTTGTATTGCTGGTGGAGACATGAGGAGACTTTCAGTCAGAACGTCAGTGCATATTGTAGCAAAATCGAGTCATGCTCCGGAACTAAGTAATTGAGCATGTTAAAGTGAAGTGGACACATTTTTGTCTTGATGAAGCTACATGGGAGATAGTTTATGAGATGCAAGCTTTGTATCCTTCATTCAAAAGTAGAAAATGGTGAAATTAGTGACTAGGTGACTAAAAACGTTAGTCACCACAACTTTTCCAAGTGAAATACTACCAAAAATTAGCAATATTAAGAGAGCCAACTAAAAACGACTGACATAAATGACTATTTTAGTCACCAATTAAAATACACAAATAGCTAATAAGTAATACTATTAAAAATGACTAATTTAGTTTAGCAAAAAAATATGACTACCTCACAAAAACTACAACAATATTAATTACTCATTTATGTTAGTCATTTTAATCGTGTCACTTCAACAATCCAAAATTATAAGTCATAGGGGATTCAAAGGTTATTTTAGATTGGGTGAAAGGTTATACTTCCTTGTACACTTCTTTATTGGACCGAAGGATGATTAAAATTATGGAGCTTATTAGAATCTTTAGGGTCATATCATTTTATCACATTCACAGGGAATCAATTTCAAAGGTTGACATATTATCAAAAAGGGGAGTGAGCCAACACCGCTTTTTGCAACACGACATGACCACCAATATACATTGCAACAACCTTTCCAACTTATTTAGTTGGTTGTACATATATTTCACATTTCTTCTTCGTCTTGCAAAATGGTAGTGCTAAGGAGAGGGTATGAACTTTGATAAAAGAATGTTCACTTAGTACCACTACCAAATGCCATTCATGCAACTCGCATGATCATAAATGGATGACATTTGAATGTTACAAATGTGTAAGTAGTCCACATTCGAGTTTGTTGTCTTCATTGTCCTTAATAACAACAACATGTTTGAATGTTTCCTTTATTTATCACTGCAAACACATAACTCTAATCCAAGTGGATTTTTGTGGCCACCCACCTATCCCACATGGACCCCCACAACTATCCCTTTTAAGTTTTCAGTTTCCTTAATTGTAGCATAATTTACTATGTTTTGCAATTTTTGGGTCCTAAAGTTTCGGAGCTGTTTTGAGGCCCTAAACGACATTTCTTCAAGGAAACCTAGGAGAAACATCGGTCCATGGACACATGTTTCCCATGGATTTATGGACCCATCTTGCTCACTCGAATGTTATACTCCTCCGATAGATCTTTCTAATGAGGTATTATGTGCGTCAAACGAAGATCGTATGCCAAAGTTACGACCTCGGGAATTTCATGTACCAATTTACCCAAATAGGGCCCATAGTTTGGTGCTTCATCTCATAGGGTTAGGTTTTTGGATGTTTAGGGCTTTCCATTATTTCTCAACAATAAATAGGCCTTTGAGCCTCATAGCAATAGAGTTCAAAGGCATGTAGCTGACACATCTCCTCTCAGAGATAAGCTACCATCACCCTATCTAGTTTATTTCCATTTCTATTTGTAACCATATTTTAGTATTTTACATTAGTGAAATGAAGTGTTATTTATGTTGCATCTTCGTATTTATGGTTATATCTATAATTTGTTACATTCCTATTTAAATACGGGTTAGTGGCATCAGAGCGGTCTGCTCTTTATTTGTTTCTCTTTGCATGTCCTCAACAAGGTCGAGATATAACGAGTTAGGGCTTGAACTAGTCGACTAGCCTCACAAATCTTGACGGTCTCCCATGGTGGATGAAAATAAAGACGAGGGGGTAGGTGATCCTATTAAAAACTTGCTTGAAGAGGCCCTCAAGCAACAAAGGAATGTGATGATGGACAACTTTGCCCAGATCCTTCAGCGGCTACCCAGGGGTGACACATCTACTTCCAGTAGCTACTCTGGAAGTGCCACGCCCTTTAAGCTGCAAGTTAACTTTGACATTCCCATACTTGAGGGTTATATAGATGCTTACATTGTGGATAAGTGGTTAAATATGCTAGAAGCATATTTTTATGTTCATGATTTTTCCGGCTGGGAAAGGATTACTTTCACTCTTCTCAAAGTCACCCCTGATGTCAAGGACTGGTGGGAAATCCGCTGCGAGAAGAAGGATGAAAGTACAAACTCACTGCAGTCACATCCACTTGGAACTCATTCTAGAATGCCATCAAGGAGTACTACTACCCTGTCATAAGCTATGAGGACAAATACATCAAGTGGACCACGTTGTGGCAGGGAAGGGACCAAGATGTGCCGAAGTTCACAAATAATTTTCATACCCTTCGCACAAAGTTGGGTAGCAAGGATTCTGAGCTGCATTTGGTACTCAAATACTGCAGCTTCCTACATAGGTACATCCAGGATGAAATGGAGTTCCTGGACATCTCCTCGCTTGGCACAACTTACTGATATGCTATCAGGATCGAGTAGAAGTTTAAAGAAAAGAAGCGAGACTTTGGATTTGCGAGTTTGAAGAACAAAGGACCAAGCCAAGGCAGGGTGACCCAAGACAAACCATCAAAGCTGTAAGAAAATAACAACACCACGATGTCGAAGAAGGACACAGGAAGGTAGTGTGAGTTCGATAAGAGCACCACTCATAACACAAGTGAGTGTCGAACCAAGCAGTCATTGGTGGCCGAGATGAAGGCTTCAGAATGAGATGCATGTTTTGACCCTAAGTCAAAACCCGACAAGGGGTATGACAAAGGGAAGAAAATCATTGATGTAGAGCCTAGCTCCACTATTGCCACCACCAAAGTCCAGAAGAATGAGCTCGAAGATCCACAGGAGGAGGATTGTCTTTTCCACTCACAGATGTGGGTGAAGGGTTTGCAACTACAATTCATTGTTGATAGTGGGAGCCAAAAGAACATCATTTCAGCAGATTTCATGAAGCTGTTGGACATACGGACCACACCACACCCATAACCATACATCATTAGGTGGCTTAACTAAGGACAAGATCTCCCAGTCCTCCAATACTACCACCTTCCATACATCATCAACCCCTTCACAGATGAGGTATTGTGTGATGTTACACCTCTTGATGTTTGTGATGTATTATTAGGCCAACCATACTTGTGGAGGCGACATGATGTGTATGAGTCAAGGCCTTGCACTTTTATTATTCCTTTGGGTAATTCATTGTATAGGATACTAAAGGTAGCCCCACCTACCACCAACTTTTTGATCTCTGCTAAGAAATGCAGTAAGATCATGTCCCGGACTAGGAAATTTATTTTCTTTCTGGTTCACTCTCAAAGTAAGGGGAAGATCGTAGCCACATCCATGGTCCCTAGGAAGGGTTCCTCCATGTAGCAAAAGTTGGTGGATATGGTCATGAAAGAAGAAAATGGCATATTCTCCTCACCCACAGGGGTACCATTGCACTGTCAAGTCAAACATTCATTCGATCTAACTTCCGGAGCACCTATACCTGAGGGGTCAATCTATCTCCATTCCATTGTGGAAATTTCCAAGTACAAGCAGCGAGATGATCAACATCAGCCTCCACACAAGTTTCAAGTGGGTGACAAAGTCTGGTTGCACTTGAGAAAGAACACCTTACCAGAGCCCATGAGAAGCTCAGACCACTTCGATATGGTCCTTACACCATTACCAAGGCTGTGGGAAACAATTCTTTGGAGCACAACATTCCCCCATTCCTTCGCTTTCCCCAAGTGTTCAGTGTGGACCGCCCTCAACCATGCTTCCCACCATTAGTAGACACATCGGGTGTTACAAAACAACTCACTAGGGACAAAGTTCAGCGGAAGTTTCCTCATCACATGGAGGAACTCAATGCAATGGGCACCATTGCTTCCTAAGGGTGGAGGAATGATCCATGTGGATGTTGGTGGCCACCCACCTATCCCACTTAGACCCCCACAACTATCTCTTTCAGTTTTTTAGTTTCCTTAATTATTGAAAATTTACTATTTTTGGCAATTTTTGCGGGTCCTGATCTTCGAGATCCCTTTTGAGGCCCTAAATGACATATTTTTCGGAAAAATGGTAGCAATGTGGGGCCATGAACCCTTATATGCTCCTAGGTTTCTCAATCGAAAGTTGTAGTCCACTGATAGATCTTTCTAGTGAGGTACTGTGCATGTCAAACGAAGATTATATGCCAATGTTATGACCCCAGGAATTTGATGTACCAATTTACCCAAACGTGGCCCATAATTTTGGTGCTTCATCTCCTAGGGATAGGTTTTTTGATGTTTATGGTTTTCCGTTGTTTCTCAACAATAAATAGGCCTTTGAGAAACATTGTAACCAAGTTAAGAGGCATGCAGTCACCACATCTCTTCTAAGAGATAAGCTACCATCGCCCCAACTGGTTTATTTCAATTTCTGTTCGTAAGCATATTTCAATATTTTACATCAACGAAATGAAGTTTTATTTTTGTTGCATCTCTGTATTTATGGTTATATCTGTAATTTGTTGCATTCGAGTTCAAATCCGAATCAAACTCTTTTTTGTCCCAAACATACTTAATATTTTTGATGTATGATCTCTTAATTGTGGAATGGTCTCTTGATGATGATAACGAACTCTTAATCTCCAATTCTCATGAATATGACGAATGAATGATCTAATGCCTTACTTGTATAGACAATTTATGATTCATTTTCTATTTTTATTGTGCCATTATATATGTGCTTCACTAGCATCTCCTGCTCTTTGGTTAATTGAGCAAGCTTTATCTTTCATTTTTCAAGTATAATTTGATTGCGTGAATAAGCATAGTTGTGTAATTAAAATATTTCAAAATTTGTTAATAATTAATGGTTTCTTTGACTATTCGCACACTTATCCCTGACCTTTTACTTTGAGAGTGAGTAGTGTCAAATCACTAGCCTTCTTTAAGGAACTTCCTTTCATTACTCAATGACCTAGCTTAGCTTGATATTTAAGGATTCCCCCCTAGATAAGGATATCCTTCTTGTAGTCTAAAGAGTGAGAGAAGTCCACCAAGGTGACATTGGGTGGCTTGCTTGATGGGTTGGGTCAAGACTTTTTTCTAAGAGGTTGTTTGAGTGGAGATACAATTTAGAAAATGCTTACAAGAAAATTAGTTTCCTTTATTTCCTTCACCTAAACTGCTCCCAATAAAATCATGTGCTTTTAGTAAAATCTAATTTTGATAAATAATTAATTCAATAAAATTAAAAAAATAAGATTATTATTATTATTGTTATTTTTTTTTATATGAGAGAAGAAAGAACTATACCCTATTTATACTTAAGGATTGGTTCTATCAACTACCACAATCACCTCCAAGTGTACCCACATTGCCTCACATGTGCCACACTGAGCTAATCGTTGTTTAAACTAATAACATCACAAAGAAATTCCTTAACAGCCCATTATAATCAACTAATTTTACAACATAGGGAATTAAATAACTATAATAATAAAAATATAAGCAATTTATTTTACTTGAAAATAATTCTAAAATCTAATTGAGAAAAACTCCAAAAAAATAAATTTAACGGAAAAAGTTAAGAAAAATAAATTGGGGTAATTATAAAAATAGAATAAGGAACATAAAATTATAATTATAATAATTAATAATTCAATCATATTGCTCCTAATTTACGTGTCAAAGGCAGAAAATCTCTTCATATACAAACCATTTCTAAAGCGAAAAGAGATTGGTTCCCCTCTGCCCTTGGTAAATCGAAAATTTAGATCTAAAATTAAGATAGGTCCAAAGCTAGTTCTACATCAATTTATGTAGTTGAAAGTAAAGACTTATTATTTTAATGGAAAGTTACTTTGAAAAATATTTGTAATTTCCTCAAATTTAAAATAAAGCTAGCCTAGTTCCATCTTAGGTTCAGATCTATCAAGCGACGAGAGGGATCACATCTCTTGAGGTGCAAACCTCTTTTTTGGGTGCAAAACTTGAGGACAGGTTTGTAGATCAAGAGATTTGATCCCTCTCTATGCTTGATAGATCTAGAGTTAAGATGGATCTAGGTTGGTTTCATTCATGTGTGGCCAAAGAAAATCTAATGAACATATGATTAATTTTGTCAATAATAAGTAAATTCATCTAATATTAATATACTCATTTTAAATATGCTAATATGTCCCAGATTAATCTGTATATTTTAATTTTAAATTTGCTTAGTTTCACCATTTTGTTGTGATGATAATAAATTTAATGATGAAAAATTATGAAACATAAATTTTGAATGTAAAGGGACATTGTAATAGTGTTGAATGATATAAAATGTGAATAATAAGAATATAGTGAATTACAAATAGTCTTCATTGTGGTTAATCTAAAACTATTTTCTTCTATTATTCTTATTGTGACCCTTTTCACTTTTGTATTGATTGTCATATTTTCATATCGATTATATGAAAAGGGCAAGTTAAACTATAAACCATTTAACTATTTAGCTAAGTCTATTGTAGTAAACATGATTCCTTCTCTCTCCTTCTCTCCAATATTAATAGGTTGAATTACTATAACACAAAAAAGAATGCACATTGTCAATAATTTTTGTGCTTACACTAAAATCAATGCACAATTTAATCCAATCACTATAAAATTAATGTACCATCATACATCCAATTACATCAAAGCAAAAGTCAACATTTACACTGAAATTAATGAATCTAATGCAAGTAATTAGACAAGATTGGAAAACAACATTTACACTAGAATCACTGCATCCAATGAAAGCAATCAAATAAGATTAGGAATCAAAATTTACACTCAAATCAATTCATATAGTGCATGTAAGAAAATTGGATTATAAGCCAACATCTACACTGAAATTAATGCACCTAGTGCAAGTAAGAAAATATGATTACAAAGAAACATCTACACTAAAATCAATGCATCTACTGTAAGCAATCAAATACGATTAGAAATCACCATATACATTGAAATCAATGCATTTAGTGCAATAAATCGAATAATATTAGAAGTCACCATCTACATTGAAATCAATGCATCTATTGCAAGCAATCAAACATGATTAGAAATCAACATCTACATTGAAACCAATGCATCTAGTGGTAGCAATCGAATAGGAATAGAAATCACCATCGACATTGAAATTAATGCATTTAGTTAAAGCAATCAAAGAGGATTAGAAATCATATACATTGAAATTAATGCGTCTAGTGAAAGAAATCAAATTTCATTAGAAATCAACATCTACAATAAAATCATTGAGTCTAGTGCAAGAAATCAAATTTGATTAGAAACCATCATCTACACTGAAATAAATGTATCTAGTGCAAGAAATATTATTCCATCTTCACTCCCCATGCCCCCTCATATATATTTATATCTCCTGCCATCTCTCCTTATTTTCCACTCTATCTCAACCCCCCAAACACACATGCTATTTCACTTCATATCTATCAATATCTTTGTCCCTCCTTGCCTCTCTTGATCACTCTCTTCTTTCTTCTCTTCAATTTCATATATATATAATTATATATATATATATATATACTCGGTTTAGCTCTCTATATCGTCGCCAAAACATATACTCTATTTCTTCAATATATCTACTTATCCCTCTGTCCTCCTCTCACACTCTCTCTCTCACTCTCTTCCCACTCTCTCGTTCTCCCTGGCTCCTATATCTCTTCCCTACTTCTTTCATCTCTCCCTCTCTTTCTGTCCTCTTCATCACTCCCTCTCTCTCTCCACCTTTCTCTCTATATTTCTTTCTTCTTAACTCTCTCTCTCCAACTCCAACTCCATCTCTATTTCCCTCCCTCACTCCACTCTCTCACATCCTCTCTTTCTTCATTCCTCTCTCTCTCTCTCTCTCTCTCTCTCTCACACACACACACACACACACACACACACGCACATATCAGCCTCCAACTCTATTACTATATCCCTTCCTCTCTACTTCTCTCCCCCATTCTCTCCATCTCTCCTTCTTTTTCTTTATCTCAACCCCAAACATACACATTTTCTCTCCATCTCTCAATTGTTACTCCATCTCTCTCTCTCCACTTCTCACTCTCTATGTATTTCTTCTTCTCTCCCTCTCTCGCCCTCCAACTCCATCTTCCTATCCATTCCTTTCTCCTCCTCTCTCTCAAATCTTCCCTTTCTTACTTCCTCTTTGTCCCTTTCTCTCCTGCCTCCCTCTATATTCCCCCATCACTCTCTCTCTCTCTCTCTCTCTCTCTCTCTCGTCTCCTTCTCTCTCCTCTAATCCTTCTCTCTCTCAAGTATTATCTCTAATTTTTCTCCCCTGCTCTCAGTCTCTCACTCTCTCTAATCCCTCTCTCCATTCCCCCAATTCCTATTCTTCCTCTCTCTCTCTCTCTCTCTCTCTCTCTCTCTCTCTACCTATGTTATTATATCCCTCCCTCTACCCTTCTATCTCCTTCTCTCCCCCCTTCTCTCTATCTCTCCTTATTTATCTCTTTATCTCACCCCTAAACATACACTCTTTTTGTCCATCTCTCCCTTATTAGTCCCTCTCTCTCTCTCCACTTCTCACTCTCTATGTATTACTTCTTCCCTCCCTCTGCCCCCTCCAACTCCATATCCCTATCCCTCCCTCGTTCCTCCTCTCTCTCATCCTTCCTCTATCACCTTTTCTTTGCTACATTTATCTCTCTTCCTCCATCTCTCTCTATCTCTCTGTCTCTGTCTCTCTCTCTCTCTCTCTCTCTCTGCCCTCCAATCCTCTCACTATATCCCTCCCACTCTCCTCTTTCTCCCTCCTCCATCTTTGTGTCTCCCTCTCCCCGTTTTACCCTTCTCTACCTCTCTCTCTCATTTTTTTTCCTCCTCTCCCCTCTCCTTCAGTTTATTCCACCTCTCCCTTGTCAATCCCCTATCTCTCCACCTCTATAACATTATGTCTTTGTTCATACCTCCCATATATATAGAGTTAATATATATCAGATATATATCTAAATATATTATAAATATCACAAATTTAATATTGGTTAGAACAAGCTTATTAATTATATAATATAATAATATAATATATTTAATTAATATTCTGGTTAATAGATATTTTTTTCCGTTGGTATTAATAATAAATTTTGGGGCACTGGTATTTCTTTACCATAGGCTTTTCACATAAATAAAACCTAATTTTTTTGAGTGTTTAGTAAGTGTGAAGAGGTTTATGAGGAAATTAAAATAGGTTTTATTTATCTACCATATCTCTTGTTTATTTATACTTTTATTTATTTATCATATTTCTTTTATTTAAAATGGTATTTGGCCAATAGGCTTGGTATATAACCAGATGTTGATTTCCAATCTTATTTGATATGTTTTTATCTATTTACCATACATCTTTATACCTATTCTATATTTATTTATTTATCATACCTCTTTTATAAATATGCTAATTGGCACATGGTATTAATAATTTTGTGTCCGACGGGATCCACCTAAATAATTTTTTTTTGATTTTTCATAAATATAAAGAGGTTGATGGAGTGAAGATAAAAAAGTTTTTTTTTTTTTTTTTTTTTTTTTTTTCCCATATCAACTCTAGTTTATTTAAAAAAAAATAAAAAAATTACCATACCTTTGGAGTAAATATGTCTATAAAAAGTCTTATTTATTTACCATTTGGTTTATTTATATTTTTACTTTTTTACCATAGCTCTTTTTTTTTACTATTCATAAATCTCTTTATATTTTAAATTTATGTTGTGTTTATACATAATAATAATAATAATTACGTTGATTTTTAAATAGGACCTACATTAAATTAACAATGTTAAATGTAAAATATTACATTTACATGTTTACGTTTTTACGAGAGATCTACCCCATGGATGCAATAACTATTTTATTTCTAATCTAAAATTACAAAATTACAAATAACTTTGAAAAATGCATATAAATAACAAAAATAATGTTATATTAATTAAAAAAAATAAATTTCAATTAATTAAAAGTTAAAATAATATTATTTGAATGAAAAGTTGCTTTCTATTGTCAAAACAAAGTAAAGGAATTTGTAATTATTTTATTTAAACTTTGAATTACAAATAATTTAATAATTTAAACTACAGTAAATTTTGAGTTTTGGATGAATTTTCCCGAAACCATAGGGGTTATAGATCATCTTGCCTTGATAATTGGAGATGTAAAGGCATTGTTTTACATCTAAAATTGTTTCTACCAGGGTAACACCTATCCAAATCTCTGGGAAGATAAAACTGATCAGATCGTGGAGCTGGATTTTTAGTGGATCCATGTATTTGGTGCCCGTGAAAACCAGCCAAAATCTCAACCATGAAATGGGCAATGAACTAGCGACAACTAGTTGGGAACTAGAGAAAGAGAGATGTAGTGCACTGGTGAAATCTAGAAAAAAACTAATAGGTTTTCGATTTGAAGTTCCTTGTAATGGACACATGGTGTGTGCTTAAGATGTTAGTTACATGTCTAGCAGTTCTAACTGCTGCCGATGGATCAATGGATGCCCAGGTTTCTTTGAAAGTCAGTAACTAGAGAAAGAGAGATGTAGTGCACTGGTGAAATCTAGAAAAAAACTAATAGGTTTTAGTTTCGAAGTTCCTTGTAATGGACACATGGTGTGTGCTTAAGATGTTAGTTACATGTCTATCAGTTCTAACTTCTACCGATGGATCAATGGATGCCCAGGTTTCTTTGAAAGTCAGTCATTGACAAAGCTGAGGAAAACTTTGTATCCTATGCTCGATTACTGTCACATTGTTTTTGAGCTAAATCAAATATTCATCTTGCAGAATGATTGATCCAATCATTACACACTATGGAAAAGGTCAACTACATTTCTCCTTGGCCGATCCAAATAATGTGCTAGATCTGGTGAGTGACTCTTAACAAAGTTTGAAAAATCATTTCGTAATTAATTTTAGCTTTTCTAGAGTATTTCCATATTATGTTTTTTTTAGATTACGTTTTTCATCTATATCTGGAAGATGACAATGGGTGGTTCGAAATTAATATTTTACATTTATTTGATTTTTTTAGAGCTTATCTACCTTATTTATTTATCTTGGGAGATCAGATATTCCATATATGTCCTCAAAAAATTGAACCGGAAAACCATTATCATTTCTCTTAAATGTGTTATTTTTTTTTGTTGAATTCAAACTGCAGATATCGGCAGACATGGTTGGTAGACATGGTTGTGAAGGCAGCTTTAGCAGTCATGGCCAAGCACATAGGAAGGCATGGTTTAAAGGTTTATCAGGTTGCTTCTTCGGTGGTAAATCCAATAAAACTTCATGAATTTAAAAAAATAATATTTTAACATTTTAAATGCAATCCTACATTGATCACAAAGGAAACCCAATAAAATTGTTGAAGCTATTGAACTGTGCTAATACTATGGAGAATTATGGGTAGGCTCTAGACACAATGGTAAGTTCACCAAACAATGTAAGTACCAAACAACGTAAGTTGTCACAATACAATGTGTTTCTTACTCGAAATTTTGATGAATATAAGTGGAATTTGAAAAGTTAAAAATCTACTCATGTAAATTTTACATTTACTTTGCATATAATTTCTGCATATAATATTTATTCGAGTAGATTTGTTATTTAATCTAAAGAATTATTGGTTGACAATAATTATAAAACGATATATACATAAAATGAATGATTGCAAAGTGATTCTCATATTGCAAACAGCGATGTTATCAAAATCATATACAAAATATATATTAAAGCAATTGAAGCACATGGAAAAGATCTACGAGTCATATGCATTCTACTAAGGAAGGTGAATTATGTCCAATGCAGATGAAATACAAATTTATTGGTGTTGTATTTTTAAACATTTTGATTGGTAATCAAGCATCATACATTATTTTTTTCTTAATATATTTATGCAGATTCGATACAATTATAAAAAATTGTTTCAAGAGCTCTCTGAAGATGAATGAGACAATTTCGGATTTGATGTGAAGATGAACGAGACATTTTTGGATTTGATTTTAAGATTATCCAGTGGAAAAATTACATTGGAAATATTCATATTCCCCAACTTGTGAATATATATCATGTGGGTGGATATGTATCAATGGATTGCAATGGTTGCAATGGCCATGAAGACATCAATTTTCACTTCACTAGGTTCACTATTTTTGGGAGTGTGGTGGGGGCTATTAGAGCATAAATTTGTCCAGATATAAATGGAGGTTGTGTCAATGTGAACATTAAACTCATTTCCACCAACAATGATCTCATTAATGATGTTTTTATGTCTCATATTACTCCATGTAAATATAGGTCGGTTTCTTCCCATCATGAATACATAAACTTCATCAATCCGTGAGGAGTATACAAATATCAGGTCATATCAAATCCCACTACATTTTTTTTCAAAAAGGAAAGGCCATGATATTTTTCTCTTTTTGCCTTCGTTTGATATGCAAAATAAGTTTGGATATTATTTAAGGATGAGTGTCTAGAGGACATAGTATCCCTCCATGAAATCAAATGTGAAGAAGTGGAAAGAGCAGGCTCTATGAGCTAATTGTTAAACAAAGGAAGAAGATACAAGGTCATACCTAATGCCAATCCTAGCTAGGAAAACTCTACAAATGATGTACAATGATTGAGGTTTATAGAGTATATTTTACATAATATTCTCTTTCAAATATGTGATTCTCATGTTCTCTTAACAATTGTCAAAAGAGGCTCTCGAGAGATGGAGTTGGGGTTTGGAAATCTTGTAGTAGATGACATATTTTATGTCCCTAGTTATGATATGGATGGCTTATTTTCTTCTCAAGGTAACCCTATTTTAGGTGTTAATGTATACCTTTACTCAAGTCATGTCCATGAAGTGCCCTCGAAGAAGCTCCTTGGCCAACTCAAGCACTTTGTCATGCAATATTTGATGCATATGGGAAATTTGCTTTTAATTTTATTCCATGTGGAAAATAAAGGTTGTTTCCATTATACAAGGGTGATAATAAAATATTTGATGTTTCACTTCCATATATAGATGTTCTTATTGATCACAATCATGTGAATATATCTTAGCCATTTCAAGTCACAAGCTTCTCAGTTGGAGGGCTTCTGGTGACTTCTGAAGGAGTTTGTTTTGAAGGTGTTAAGATATTAGTTGATGGACAAGAAAGAGCTACAACAAATGTCCAGGGATATTACAAAGCTGATCATGCAACATCAACATGCTACAAAGTCGAGGTTGAGAAGGATCACTTCGAGTTTAGCAGTTTGGAGAATTTCATGGTTGTGCCAAACATGGCTTGAGTCCCAAAGATAGAAGCAACTCATTATAATATTTGTGGTTCCAAAAAATTAGTGACCAATGGCTATTATGGAAAGTGTCAAGTTTGCTTGACACATGGGCCAGACAATGTTAAGCCTCAACTAAAGAGGATTGATCATATGGGAAACTTCTTCTTCAAGGTTCAACCATGATAATATCGAATATCGCCACTGACCACAAGAGAAGAACATGATTCTGGTCTTCAATTTATAAAGGCATTGAATTTATAAAGTCCCTTGTTGATATCCTTGGAATTATGATATGCAAAGAAGGATTTGACTCGGTATCTATATCACTTACTTCTCTGGTTGTTGAACTATAGGTTCAGAGAACCTTAACTCTTTATGTTTAACAAATGAGAGTAGTGACTTTATTTGAGAAATTCCTACCCGGTGCATTACGTCTTGAGGGAAAACGTTGACCTTCATTTGATTTGTTAAATTGGGATGATGACTTGCGTTGGGAGTGAAAGGTTATTGATGTCAATTTTGGGGTTTTCGATCATTCAAAGATAGTGTTTATCCAAAAAGGGTATTGGTTGCGTATTATGTCTACTCATCCCATGGCTTCTTACATCATACAACCAAACAAAGAACCAATGAATTTTTTATTGAGAAAGGATGGTAGCAAATCCGCTTAGAAGCTTCTCATGTGCACATGCTTCATTTCTTGAACTCATGCATTTTCTTTGGAATGTCTTCATTAGAATTCAATGTATTGAACCATAAGCCTATATATCTGACTCATGAAAAATATATACTGAGTTGTGAAATACATGTTTATTCAAGTTCTTATCCCAAAACAAACGAGTTGTTTAGAAGAATTATTGTAGACATATGCCAAAAGTAGTGTGCATCTATAGATATGATAAAAAATGTCATACTTGTTTCAAGTGCTAATGGACCAAGCAACATTGTTGTATATAAGTACACTCACTAGGCCAATCTTGAAGATGAAATGGCCTTTGTTCTGAGAGAGAAAAGGAATGCTAGTGAGAAAATGGTTTTGAAAAGGTCTAGTTTTATCCTAGAAGTCGACACTTTGCTGTTAAAACTGATGGGTACCAACCTGATATTCCTTCTTTTGTGGGGTGCCTAGGAAATTACATTTAGGGTCAGTGCTACCAACAATTCCAATTGTTGACATTAATATAATTTCTCAAAATGTGAGTAGCAATGGTCTTCTAAAAAAGGGTGACTTGGTTCTTCAAACATCGACAATATGAGATGGTCTATTTTTGGGTGGTCCTTTGTATCATGATACTGAGTACTATGTTGAATATTCCAAGGGATATCATTGAAAAGCACTTGTGTAGGACCCCTTTTGAATCTTAGCCATATTCTCATCCAATTTGATCAGACACCCCACTCAACAAGCCAAACGATAGAGAATATTTTACCGTCAGTATTCAACCTTCTATAAACTCCCTTCATTTTTGGTCCTCAGTAGAGGAATTACTGAATTTGTGTCAAACATCCACTAGATATGGACAAAACCTCTTCAATCTCATTTCTTCAAACTACAACCATGTAAGTCTAGATTTTAATATTACTTTCAATGCTTTATAATGAAACCAATGTAAATGCAAGTTGTATGTGTATAAAATGTAAACCACTGTAAATGTAGGTTGTCTTGTATGTGTATGTAGGGACGTACATGATAAAATATTTGAGAGTGAATGGGATATTGTTTCAAGAGTTTTCAGGCTTTATCTTGAGACACAATATGTAACATGGAAGTAATTTGACAGTGTTGGAAATGGACTCATTTCCTGATAATGCATGAAATTTCTTTGTAGACATATTGATTGACATGATGGGGAGCTTTAAGTCATTAAAGGAACCATTCATATGTGTTGTGCCTTTGCTTAAAGAAATATGTGTCTTCTCAATTTTTTGTTCGAGAAGCTTCCTAATCACCAATGTTTCTTAATGGGTGACAACCTTATCTTTATAGAAATATATATTTTTCTTTTCTTTTACATGTGCAATGAACAACATGTTTTATTGTTTACGAATGTTTGCATTTACTACTTAGTTTTGAGATATAGCATAATTTTTTTATACAAAGCACATATTGATGTAGCTCACACTGACTATTATGTTTTGGTTCATTATTATGTCCTGTTTGCAGATTCGGCATATCCAATAGATTTGAAACAAAACTAAGTAATGACATTGTTTCATATCTATTCCTTAATGAAAATCTACACTACCTAAATTAAAAATTTTAACCTTCTATAATATTTGAAAATACCATAAAATTATTCCATGGTTTTTTTCCATGACGCTCATAATGAATATTTATGTCTTCTACCTCATAAATGAGTGTAGAGTTGGCTTCTTCTAGTTTTGAAATGCAATGCAGGAACTTTCGAAATAACCCATACCTCGATGTCTCAAAGCCCCACTCTCTCATCTCCATATATATAGGTTTATGTAGACATAATCGAATTTCATGATAGGGAAATCAATGTATTATGTTTCTTTCTTTAGAGTATCCCTACTCTAGAGATGATAGATCTTCATCTAATTGATGACTTGAATTATGACGATCCATGAAATGTAAATTTTTTGGAGGAAGTGATGTATTTGAATAGAGTTTCTAAGCGAGCAAGGATATTGGTATGAGAATATTCTTTTTAAATACATGGCTAAAAATCTTTAAACTGTTGACCAGTAAAAAGGCTTTTGGATTTCATTTTCTTTTATTTTTTTCTTTACGAAAGTGTATGAGAAATGCAGGTTGTATGTGGATACGAGGATGTCGACACCAGTTGAATGACCTACTTATTCTTGGGCAACATCAAGTATGGAAGCAAATGGTAGTCTCATGGAATGGGTATGCAACATTTTGCCCCATTTTCATTTTGCTTATCATTCATTGTTTGCGTTGGCGCTAATAGTTAGTTTCAATTATTGATCATTTTGTCATTTATATCATTAACATTCCATGTTTCCCAAGAAGGTAACATATTTAGTTTCTTTATATGAGCAACCTGTAGGATTAGGATGTTCCCAATGAGTTTTTAACATTTGTCTAATATGTCTTGTCAATTTTGGAATGCCATTATAGGTTATCGCTTTAATTTTTATCGAGTTTGAAATTTGATTGACAACAAAATTATGCTTTTATAAATTATTTGTATGTTAATTTTTAAAATTATTTAAGAAATTTGTCTTCGATATCCACACTTTAAACAATGGATTTAACACTACTAGGTTTAAATTTTGGGTTATGTATTTGGTTAAATTTTCCCAATATTTATATCATATCTCAAGTCTCAGGTTTTGGTTATTTATTTGGTCAAAATTCCCCAATATTATATCATATCTCAGCCTTTTCAAATTCATGCATTCATGCCATTTCAATGTAACACATAACGACAATGATGAGCCCTATTAAACTCACCAACTCTATTACTATGCTTTATGAATCATAATTGAAATGGTCTCTGAATTTGGTTCTTTTCCTTGACTAAATAGTATTAAGAAAAATCTTCTCATTCAAACTCAACCCCAAGTCATACTCAGAACATTGACATGAGAATATCATTAGCTCAGCAGCAAGTTTGACACCCATGTCCTTACAAGTCAGATAAGACTGTCCATTTAAAAGAAAAAATGATCATATCCTTAAAGTGTTGGCCCTTGGATTCCTTCACTAAAGAAAATATCATTCTATGATCTTGATAATTGGTCTATCAAAACGTGGATGGGGCGAAATATGAGTTAAGGAGTAGAGAAAGAATTTTTCCTTGAAATTGCCTAAAATATTTTGAACTTTTGTGGACACATCACGTGACACTACCATCATGACAACAATATCTTTTGGTAAAGTTCCACTACAAGAGGCATCCACTGATTGATGTTCCACAACCCATGACAGTAAAGATGATTCTTCCTAAACATTTTTCCTAGATGATGATAATCATATATGGGCCTTATCATCATAAAATATGGATTTTCTTTCTTCACCCGTGCTCCATGTTGCGGGATTTTATCCCCTAAGGCTCTTGGGTGGAACCCTAGCAGACTGAAAGTTGTCTAAATCAAGAAACATGCACACACACAGCCATTATGCTAGAAAAAACTATTTCTAATGTGAGAAGGACATACCTCAGGTCCTACGTTTGGGTAGTTCCTCAAGGGTGCAAACCCTTCTTCACGTCCCTTCCGCTCCTTTGCCCTACAAAAACAACAATTCCAAGGAA
>APFE031688071.1:0-29522 GCA_000404065.3 Pinus taeda | reverse complement strand
TGAAGTTCTAAATAAATATATATAAAAATATACTATAAAAATAGTAAGAATAAGTAAAGTTAACAAAAAGTAAAAAGGAATTAAATAAGAAAGAGTTAAATTAAGAAAAATGTTAAGTAAAATTAAGACAAAGAAATAAAAGTTGGCTTGTTGACACATGGATTGTGTGCATGTGAATTCCTTTCCAATCCCTTTCCATTTTTGGAATAATTTGTTCAATTTAATGGATGAAAAGGGAGATGAGAAGCATTCATTATTTCTATAGGAGAATTCTATGAGATAAAGGATTTCTTGGAAGTAGTAGTTGATTAAGGGCTCGGGGTGGCCAACTGCAGAAATATTATGTGCAACGGAGCCTATAGTTGGGTGGAGAGTTGTCCCCAAAACTTTTTCGTGGTTAGTAGGATCCGAGTAGTGTTACAATTTTGAAATCACAAGCAAGGTATATATTCCCTATAGTTAAGTCTTCTCTGCTCACAATTTTTGAAAATTCTACGCTAATTAGTTGAATAGTTTATGTGTAGATTATTAACCACATAAATTGATGTAATTATTTGTATATTTTAATTATGGGTTGTTACATATGATATCAGAGCCTAGCTACAACTCGTGAGGCCTACAAGACCTTATTACACTCTCCATAGAGTTTGAGATTTTTGGGTATGGTTGAATAAAAATATAAAAATCCCATAAGTAGACAATATATAATTAATTATATCGGGAAAGGTGAAATCTTTAAAATTAGTCTTTATATATATATTATATATATATATATATTATATTATAATATAATTATATAAGGGAGTTGTCTTTTAGTGTGACTTTTGGACTTCCTGATTGGTGCCGGAAATATATAGCGGAAAAAATTTGAGGTGAAATATTGATTTGTCTTATTTTAATTGGTTTTTTGGACTTATATTGAATGCAAACTTGGAAAAACCCTAGGGATTCGATTGCTGCATTGTGTACCTGATCAACTTGTGATTTCCAATAAATTCTACCAGATTTTAAGAAATTAGTTGGAAAAAACTTATGGAAAAGCTTCCAAAAAAGTCGCACTAAAACAATTATATATAAATTAACTTATATTATAATATATATATTATTATATATATATATATATTATATATATATAGTAAGAAGAAAGGAAACCTATATTATAATTTTGTAAGAGATAAAGAGTGGATATATCAAACCCATGATAAGAATTACCATGTTAAGAACTCATTATCTAAATGTGTGATGAGAAACTATGATATGAGGAAATTCCCACAATCTAATGACACTTGAAATATCTTTCATTGTATACATGTTCAGAAGTTAATTAATACAAGATCCATATGGGGTTATTTTAAGATTGTGCTATTCTTAAGATATGAATTTAAGGTATTATTCTTTTAACATATATTATTCTTTACAAATATGGAATATGGAATATGTAACCCATAATACGTTAACTTCTCGTGATTCATATATTAACTCATAATACAGAATATGTAACCCAAAATCTTAATTTATATTTTTCATTACATATTTTATAGCAACCCAGAATTAATTAATTCGATAGGATTTTTCCTCATGAAATTGTAGTAGATTCATCGACCTAGAAATAATATACCAATTCGATAGTGGTTATTGACTCACAGTTTAAATAAAGACCCAAATGCACATGCTATTAGCTTTACAGTTTCAGGGCGTTCAGACATCCCAAGGATGAAGCTGGTATTTCTTCCCCTTAACTGCTTGAATTCCACACTTTCTACAACCAAGAGCAATACACTGTGGTGGCCTTAGTGGTGCTACATAATTATAGTTGACGACTCATCCATCTCTTAATTCTTTTGCTTTACACTATCGAAACCCAATATGTCCTATAACATTACCATAGTGTTATATCATAGCTTTAACTCATAAGAACTTCATTTGCAAAGACATTATGAAAACACCGAGTTTCCATGTCCTTAGCCCTTTTGCGCTCAGCTCCTCCCTGCATTTCTCATCATAGGACCACTACCTGTGACCTGCCTAGGGTGTTTTGTTCCTACCAGGGGCTATTTCTCCTTTTTTAAGTGCTTTATGCCTTGGGTCCTTTAAACGCTTCTCGACCATGTGTCGACCCAATATCGAAGCCCCCAAATCAGAAGTTTCCAATCACTAACTGTTATAATGTGCCGACATCTTCAACGTTCGATATTCCGACCTTCAATATGATGTCATCATAGTCCACGTGACACCTCATGAGTGGTGCCACATGTCACCCAGATTTGACCCATTCGGCCCCTCAAAACGTCAAAAATACCTGCCACGTTTCTTGTCGTACTGCCACGTAATGCTGACGTTAGATACCATTGTAGCTTTATCAGAACCAATCATATGTTGCCATGTGTCTTTATCGGAGCCAATCATATGCTGTCATTTGTAGCTTATCAAAACCAATCATATGCTTCCACATGTCCCGCTAGAGGAGAGAGAAAAGGGTATGTTAACCTTTGGCTTTGTGATGAAATCATTTATTAATCTTTATCGACGCTCCTTGATGGTTTTTAACATTATCAACACTTTATGCATATCACAAATTTTTAAAGGTTTTCACCTTAAGAAGTTCTAATTCTCCGGCCTTCCGATGTGCTGATGCTCCAATATTGTGATGCGTTGATGTACTTGATGCTCCCTGATAATCCTTGGGTCCTTTAAACACTTCTTGACCATGTGCCAACCCAATATCGAAGCCCCCTTATTAGAAGTTTCCAATCACCAATTGTTATAAAGTGCTGACATATTCAACCTTTGATATGTCAACCTCTGATATGATGTCATCATATTCCATGTGGCACCTCGTGAGTAGTGTTGTGTGTCACCCATATTTGACCCCTTAGGCTGCTCAAAATGTCAAAATTTCCTGCCACGTGTCTTGTTGTACCACCACATAATGCTAACATCAAATACCATTGTAGATTCATTAGAACCAATCATATGTTGCCATGCATCTTTGTCAGAGCTAATCATATGCTACCATTTGCAGTTTATCAGAACCAATCATATGCTACCACATCTCACTAGAGGAGAGAGAAAAGGGCCCGTCAACCTTTGGTTTTGCGATGAAATCCTTTGTTAATCTTTATTGGCTCTCCCCAACAGGTTTTAATGCTATCAACACTTTATGCATATCGCAACTTTTTAAAGGTTGTCACCTTAAGAAGTTTTGATTCCATGACCTTCCGATGTGTCGATGCTCTGATATTGCAATGCACCGATGTACCTGATGCTCCAATGTTGTGATCGCCGATATGTTGGACCTCTGATATATGATGCACTGATATGTGGGACCTTCGACATCTTGACCTCTAATATGTTGATATTGTGATATTCAACCTCTGATATGACAACCTTCAATATGACATCATCATATTCCATTTGGCACCTTGTGAGTGATGCTACGTGTCACCCATATTTGTCCCCTTAGGCCCCTCAAAGCACCAAAACTTCTTGTCACATGTATTTCTGTACTGCCATGTCATGCTGATGTCAGATGCCACTATAGCTTTATCAAAACCAATTATATGCTGCCATGTGTCTTTATCGGAGCCATTCATATGCTGCCATGTTTAGCTTATCATAACCAATCATATGATGCTGCATGTCCCACCCGAGGAGAGAGAAAATTACACTTCAATCTTTGGTTTTGCGATGAAATCCTTTGTTAATCTTTATCAGAACTCCCTGATGGTTTTTAACGCTATTGACACTTTATGCATATCACAATGTTTTAAAGCTTGTCACCTTAAGAAGTTATGATTCGTTGACCTTTCGATGTGTCGATGCTCTGATATTGTGATGCGTCGATGTAACTGATGCTCTAATGTTGCGATCATCGATATGTTGGACCTCTGTTATGTGGTGCCTCGATATGCGGGACCTCTGACATCCTGACTCCTCCAATATGCTGGACCTCCGATATGTGGTGCCTCGATATGCAGGACCTCCGACATCCTGACTCCTCCAATATGTCGATATTGCAATCTTCAACCTACGAAATGCCAACCTCTGATATGAGATCATCATATTCCACGTGGAGCCTTGTGAGTGTTTCCACATGTCACCCATATTTGTCCCTTTAGGTCCCTCAAAACGTGAAAACTTCCTACCACGTCTCCTTCCATACCGCCATTTCATGCTGGCATCAGATGCCACTATAGATTTATTAGAACCAATAATATGTTGCCATGTGTCTTTATCAGAGTCATTCATATGCTGCCATGTGTATCTTATCAGAACCAATCATATGGTGCTACATGTTTGGCTAGAGGAGAGAGAAAAGGGCCCATTAACCTTTGGTTTTGCGGTGAAATCCTTTGTTAAACTTTATCGGCGCTCCCTTACGGGTTTTAACATTATCAACAATTTATGCATATCACAACTTTTCAAAGATTATCACCTTAAGAAGTTCCAATTCTTCAATTCATCGACCTTCCAATGCACCACTCCGATATTACTTTACGCCTTGGGTCCTTTAAACACTTCTCGACCAACATGCAACTTGTGGGTTAAAGCAGGTCTTGTCAACAAAGCACTTGGAAAGGTAGTTTCCATTTTCTATGCACCTAGATCAAAACCCCCTCAGTTTCCATCCTTTGTTGTTGTTGACTTCTTCCAATAAAAAGGCCCGCCATGGGATACCTTAAACCTATCTTATATTCCACTTTACCCAATAACACGATGGTATGGTAGGAAAATTCCCCTTCGAATGACATGATGCTTGACAATACATAAATCACAAGGCATGACATTACCAAAGGTGACAGTGGACATTGGCAACACAAACTGACAAAGCTTAACATTCACTGCTATCTCCAAAGCTAGAAACTTTGTTGATATTCGCATCTCTCCACCATTTCCCTTTAGCTGCTACTCCCGCATGCAAGGCAATGCTTACATCAAACGTAGGCAACAAGAGGAATCCATGTTAGCATCAAAGTATTTACAACTAGCTACAGTTTGATCGTTGCATCTAGTCCCTTCTGATTCCCTTTCAGTAAGTATAACTTTGATTTAATGTCAATATATCTGTTATATTTTACAAATATTTGCTACAAAACTCACTTGAAATTTCAATATTTTTTTCCTTTCCCAAATAAATAAAATCTTCCTCCTCTACAACTTGTTATCCTTGTAGCTATTTTACATTTCATCAATGTTTTACACTCTCTTTTAATTATACTAATAATATTATGATTATGATTTCCACTTATGGCATTCAAGTAATTCAACAACTCTTGTTTTTCCCCTTTTGCAGACTATCAAGACGGATATCGAGTATCTATCCCTACTATATGGATACTGTAAAGAGATACATGATGAGCAACTTGATCTTCTTCACATAAGGGCCAGACACCTTCCATGCTCAATCTTCCTTCTCCGTCATCTTCAGTCAACTATTAACCTTCTCAATAAGCTAAAGCCATTCCTACAACACATTGTACATATTCATCAAAGAGATAATGTAAAATACTTTCTGATGGATTGGTAGTCATGCAATTCTCATCTTAGTATTGTTTTAGATACAAATTTGTGTTTCCATTTCTGTTTCTTGCACTGCATATATGAATAGCAGTGGACGCAAAATATTGCACTTTTCTTTGTACCTGTTCCATGACCATAATTTATGCAATTTTGTTTGCACCTCTTCCTCTATTTTTGTACACGTCAAACAAAGATATCTAGAACTCAAACAACCAATTTTATAAGCTTTTTAATATTATAAATGGATAATCCTTCCTTCTGTTAATTTGAATATCAAGTCATAACCTATTTGAATTTGATAAGGCCTACTATTATTGTTAAACCTTTAAAATGTCTTATGTACTCTTTTTATGGTATAGAAATTGAAGGTTCATTATTAAATGTAAAGGCATCTACTCATCGTGTCTTCAAAGATTTGTTTGTTATACTTGTCTCTCTCTAACTGGTTTTATATTCACTTCAATTAAGTACTCTTTCCAATTTCATTATAGTATTGTTACATGTTCATTGCAAGTTCATTATGCCATTGTTACATGCTCCTTTGTTGTATTTGATTCTATTCTCAATCATTTCACTATTATTTTCCTATTATTTGATCGTTCCTATAAAGTTTTGGAAAGTCACTATTATAAGGTTCTCAGACTATCTATTGTGGTTTTTCTTTGCGATTGGTTATGATTTGGGTTATTTAAAATAAAACGTTGATGAGTTCTATTATTTAAATTTCTAGGATAAACGTAGGGTCAATTATGAAAGATATTTTCCTTTCGATCTCAATTAAACAAATGATACACTACAATGCTAAAGATTTAGTTTTCCTTGATCTTACTAAGTTTTCTTTAATAAAATTTGTTTTAAATCTTAAATGATTAGGATTAATCAATAAATAGTCCCCGAGACCAAGCTCATGTTACACCATGTGGCAAAAATGATTTAATAAACAAATACTGTAACTTTAGGCTATTAGAGTATTCTTTTGAAAACCTTTATAGCCAAAGTTCGATGAATATAAAGTGAAAACTACCACAAATAACACACACCGGGTATATTAACACACTATTGGAGAAATAGCCATATCTGAGTTTTTGTTACGAGTCACATTATGAAACTTGTGATAAACCAAATTTCCGATATCTATTGGACCCACCTGCCACATCATTTCTTCTGCTCCTGAGTATCGACAATCAAAGATTTTCACCTGAGAAAGATTTTAAAAACTTCGATCTCTGATAAGCGATACAAAAAGCACTCCAACCTCTGATATTCTCTCCATGCCGATATCCCAATGCGCCCACTTGACTTCCAATATGTTCTAACCTCTTATATCCATTTGTGTCTGCCATTTGTCACACTTTAGTTTCGTCGTTGCAAGACCTCAGTGGTATTACTTATACATGGCAAGAACTAATTGGTATTGGAGGTAAGCTCATCGCAACCTTTAAAATGAGACAGAACGAAATATTTGTGATATTGGGCGACTCCGATATGGAGTGAATCTGATATCACATTCAACTCCCTCCTTCTCTTTACACAACTTAGAGATCAAAGAGACCAAACCCCAATCACATAAATCACAAATCTGTGGAATAATCTCCTATTCTAATGATGCCTCTTTGTTCTATTCTCTACTCTATCTCATGCATTTCCCCCCCTCGACTCATCCAAAAAATCATATTTATATAGGGAGAAATAACAACAATCCTCCCATATCTCTCAACATTAGAGTTTATTAAAAGAATATAGATCTAGAGATTATTCTTCTATTGGAGCTCTGGTTGAATGTAGATTTCTATGGTTAAGAAAATGGCCAGCTTGGTTAGCGCTATGATAAGATTGTACAACTTTCTTGGAACTGATAGGTGGAATTCATAAGCATGGTGATATTTGAATAAAAGTTTCAACAACCCTTACCCATTTTAAGTTTGCTTTGCACCACCTGGAGGGTCTTCTTTGAGAATGCTTACTAGATCCATTGATTCTCATTGGCTCTATATGCCTCTCTGTTAAAACATAAAATAAAATTAGGTCTAAATAGAGGACTTTTTATTAAAATGTCGAAAACAGGTCCGAACGCTATAGTACATATTAAACATAATTTATGCCATGAGACCATTTTTAAATTAATTAAGTGGTTTTTTATTTATATGTGGCAAGATCTTAGTGGTATCAGAGGTGATGACGTAGGAAAACAAGTGGCAGGCACAAAGGTATGTCGGAGATTTTCCTATATCGACAATTTCTAGCATGGTTACATACAAGATCTCCGATATGTAGCAGACGTGATATCTTTATAGGCCAGAATTAATACCATATTGGGTATGACATATTAGAGCCTAGGATTAGAGATCGACGATATGAGGATATTAGAGTATCGAGGATGTCATATATCAGAGGTCAGAAGGATTGATTATCGGAATATCGACGGAGTGCCATATCATAATATCGACAATCAGAGGGATATGAATATCGGAAGTCGGAGAGGCAAGGTGTATCGACATATCGGAGCAAGAGGTTATATTGTTATTGAAGATTGGAGGGAGTTTTGTATCATAATTTTTAAAATTTTGTTCATTTGAAACTCTCTGATAAATGTTGACCCTGCTAGGAGCGAGAGTAATGATGTGGCAGGTGGGTCCTCCCATCAACTATATGGTTGGACTTTAGGTTTTGGTTAATTTTTAATATATGCCATAATCCATATAAATATGAGTTCATACTTTGAATATTTTTAATATAGCTCTGATACTATATATATATATATATATATATATATATTATATTATATACATACCACTTGTTTTAAGCCTTTGACTATGACCACTTTTTAAATGTCAAAGGTTTAAATCAACTTTTAAACATTAAGCCATTACATAATAAAAGGCTTAGTCTCGGGGGCTATGAAATGCATGATACGAAATAAAAAAAATAATATTTAAAAATATAATTATTTACAAAAAACTAATTATTTACAAAGAGACAAATTTATAATATAAAAGGTGAAATACATTATATATGGCCAAAGCAATGAAAAGCATCCAATCTTCAATTAGGCATTATTTACAAACCAAATGTCCAAATGAGTTTTGCTAGAAAAAAAATCGAACTCATTGAAGAAATCCAATTCCTCAATAGTCAAATAGTAATATGACCAATTATTTCGTTAGATATTCCCCATAATCAAAATTAGGTGAATAATAGAGGCGGGCGTGTTTTTACCACAACATGGTCTTGAAAAAAAAACCTAACCTAAATTAACCAAATAAATGTTTTTAGATATTCTTCTTATAGTTTGTAAGTTTTTAGTCATAAATCCCCAAGAACAATTGAGGTGAGGATTCAAAGCACCTCTATTGCTTCCCAATAAGTAGAGGTGAGGACTCCTTAAAAAATTACCTTTTTTTTTTCTTTTTTTCTATTTTAGGAAAGGTAGTTATTCAAGTTAATTTCATTGATATTCTCTGGAAATGAAATTAGATTGTTGTTAAAAAACGTCAATGTAAATTCATATGGAATACAAAGTAATATCAACTCTTAGATATTTCAAATTTATGTTCCCTCAACGAAATGCAAAGCCTTGCAAGAATGCTATTTGAGAACACAAATATAACATTTATATTATATCAAAGTTGGTAACCAACTTTCCACATAACTCTAAGAACTTACTCCTTGCTTGGGTTTTACATGTCTACTATCATTAAAAGATAATTTGGATTAGTTGTTTAATCAAGATTACTTTTATCATTTAAGGGAATTACTTCTAGTTTTACTTATTAATCTATATTACTAAGTAACATTGGAAAATTGTAAAAGCATGTCAACTCAATAAAACCCGGTTACATATATTTAATAGGCTTATAGTTTACATTGTATTAGAGTAATATGTATGTAATACATACCTTAGAGTTATAGTTTATCTTTCATTTATTCATGTATTATACACTTGCCATATAAAAGGATAACTATTCCCATTATACTAATCGGAACCACCACTTAAACACATATAGATCTAAGTTACAAATCTTGACTTCATGGATTTCCCCAAATGTTGATCATAGCATTTTTCCCGATCAACACGGCCAAATAAAAAAAAATATGTGTTGGCAATGTTTTCCTATGTTTTATCTAGGAAGATTCAGTCTGATGTATCACTAACAATATGATCTTCCATTTTGTAGTCCTATCGACGTGTCTTTGTGCCCTTCCGGTGCAAATACTAGTTAATAACATTGAGTGATGTAATGAGATCTCTTTCGTCAGCCTCGATGCTAGGTGCTGGAATTTATAGTGGCTCGACAGTGGCCTCAAACCAACATCCTCATCTTCCTCTCATATGCTCGCTACCTTAACTACTCTTGCATTTTTTCCATTTTGATAATTATTGATCTTCTCAGTGGCGTTATCTATAGCCCTATATCAAAAGAGTGATAATACTAAGAAAAATACTAAGTGACTCTGTTTTCCTTGAAATTTTAAGAAAAGTAACCTCAATTATTATTAATAAATTAATTTTGAGTAATTTAAAGTTAAATTTAATGCTATATAGAATGTGGAAGTAATATTTTTTTTTTAATATTTAGCTTAATTTATATTAAATTAAGTACTTAACATTTTTATTACTTATTGATTTATTATTACGAGGCAATACAAAGAGATCGAGCCTGGATCGTGTGGCCAAGAGAATTTATCGTTTCTTGGTGTATGAAGTTTTAATGGATTAATTTGTGTTCATTAAACAACGAGTTGGGGTGGGTGGTACTTCAAATCATTCTCCTATCTTCCTAGAATTAAAATGAGCCACACGCAAGCCTACTTGTCCCTTCAAAATGAATTATAACTCACTCAAAGAAGAAGAATTTGTGGAGTTGGTTTAAGAAAATTAGCTTCCATATGTTCCCCAAGAGGGGGAATTGGCAAAAAACCTTGAAATTATTTTGAAGCGTATCAAACAAAAAATCAAAGAGTAGGACAAGAATAAGGAACAAACAAAAACCATGGAGCTTAGGGAGATATAAATTGAATTGTGGGCTTTTGTTGCTTAGGTCACGAAGGGCTATGGTTTTATGGAATCTAGAGATTCTCTTTTTTGTTCGGATAAGAGGGAGACATTATTTTTAGAAGATCATGAGGCCAAATGGAGACTGGAAAGCGGAGCCATTTGGCTTGAATGTGGAGATGACAATACCAAATTTTTCTAGGCTTATACTGAAGGGCTAAAGATGGGAAATATAATTAGCACTTAAAATATTGAGCTGGTAGGGTGGCTTCTTCATTATAAGCTTTAGCAGAAATGTGTAAATTCCATTTTTATTATTTTTTAAATCCTAACAAGAAACCACCATTGTTGAAGTCATTCACACTGCCCTCCCTTTTCCAAATTTTCTTGATGAGGAAGGAAATAGAGAACTAATGGAAGAAGCCATTGAGGATGAATTAGTGAAAGTTCTGCATAGATTTCAAAAGGATAATAGCCCTAGCCTAGATGGATGGGGCGTTGAAGTTTTTTCTCGGTCTTTTTTTCCATTTTAGGGAATGATATTTTAGTGGTGGTCGAAGAATCTAGGCAAGAGCACTAAATGTTGCCTGCTTTTAATTCCACCTTCATAGCTCTGATTCCTAAAGTTGATTCCCTCTCCACATTGCAAGACTTCAAACCTATTTGTTTGTGTAATGTAATTTATAAGGTCATATCCAAGGTGATTTCCCTTAGGCTCAAGTCGATTCTCTCCTCAACAATAAGGTCTTCATATCCATGAAGTGATTAGGGTGGCTCAAGAAGGTTTGCATAGCTTAAAAATGATGAATCTTAAAGGAGTTGTGATCAAATTTGATTTATCAAAATCATATGATCTCTTCAACTAGATTTATCTCAAGCTCCTTCTCACTCATGTTGGCTTCTATTTGGATTTTATTTCATGGGTCATGAGCTATATTTAATTTGTCTCCTTTGTTATCTTGATCAATGGTGAAACTTCCCCTTTTTTTCATGCTCAACATGGTCCTTTTTAGGGATGCCCACTTTCTCCCCTTCTCTTCCTATTGGTGGCAAAGGGTCTCAATTGGCTATTGGAGGAAGGAAACAAAGGGGAGATTTTCATGGATGTTTGGTGACTAGAACCATGGCTACTTCTCATCTCTTATTTGTAGATGATATCCTTATCTTCTATAATAACAATCTCAAAGAGGTCGAGTTACTGAAGGGCATCCTTTCTTTAATTGGGAAAGAAAATGGAATGTTAATCAATTTTCAAAAATCATCTCTTCTTGTTACCAACCTTGGGGCTATTAAGCTACAACAAATATTAGATCTCCTCCTGATGGATGATGGTTTTAAATATCTAGGTTTTCATTTGAAACCCAATACCTATCTAAAGATGGAATGGAAGTGGTTGACAGAAAAGTTCAAGAAGTGTATCAAAAATTGGAGTCATAAATGGATTTTCAGGGCTGTGTGTTTGGTCCTTATAAAATATGTTCTTAAGGCTATTCCAATCTATTGGTCTATGTTAGCCTAGATTCCCAAAGGTGTTCTGGAACATATCAGGCATATGTGCTTCAAATTTTTTTGGCTTGGATTCAAGGAGGAGGCAATCCTTCCTTGGTGATGTTGGGAGAATATTACTAGACCAAAGTCTCTGGGTGGCTGGGGTCTCAAGAATATCTTTATATTTTTTCCCAAGCTCTGGCAACAAAATGTGGTTGGCGTTTGTTTTCGTGACAAAGCTTGTGTACTTTGGTTTTCATTGAAAAGTATATTTCTCCCTTTTCCATGGAATATTGGGTTCAAAAAATCTATAAGCCTCAAGGAAACATTTCTATCATCTAGAGGGATTTATTAAATACTTTTGAAATCATTCAAAGGGGTCTTGCATGGAAACTTGGCTTGGGTGATCGCAGTCATATTGGTTGGGACCCACAACCTGGTAGTCGTTGGTTGATAAAAGGTGCCTTTTAAAACTCCTAATTATCCTCACATTAGTTATCAATCCGGGCAAGTCTTCTTATTTCAAGAGTGCACATAGTGTGTGGCTGCTATTTACTCAAAGAGTGATGTTTCTAAATTGTAGTATAGATCTTTTAAATACAAGAGTAAACGGATGCATCTAGTAAATCCCAATTGCAATTAAAGAAAACTCAATCCTTTAACTTACATTCATCAAAGTAACAACAACATCAGTTGAGAGTACAGTAGTGATAACTCATCCCTCTTTGACTGATTTAATCTAAATCAAACCCAATCCTCAATAATTAATCTAAACATCGAATGAATATCAATCTGAGAGTTTCAACAGCAATAGTTAATACTCTTTATAGTTGATTATATAAAGCAAAATATTTATCTAAGAAACTTGATCTGAAATGCAAGAAAACTGAATCAACAACAATTTTGCAAATTATATAAAGTAAATAGATTTTGTCAATACTGGAAAATAATAAACAACGCAACGATAAAATCACAGAAAGCAAGAATACTATCAAACCATCACACTTGCAAGAATTGGAAATGTATGACACAAGAAGAGCATTTGAATCCACCAGTGGCCGGGCCCTTAGCCGCTAGCGAAACATTGCTAAGTTACTTCAGGAAACTCGAGGGAACAACAACTTTACTTATATATTAATCATCAAACTAAATGAGCATTACAATATATTCATGTTCTTCTCTACAACAAGAGTCTGTGAATACAATTACAATTACAATAATACAGAAATTCCCCCTCCTTTTCTTCTTACAAAACATCTCTTTTATAATCAGAAAGGGTACAAAGATAAGTGATAAACGCAATCCCTCAGGATCAAGAGATCCTGAGGGATTTGCAACAGTTTTCCATCTTCAGACGTCATTTCCTTTCTTGCGCTGATCCTGCTAATTTTCTTTTGGACGTATCTACAACTGTCGCATTCCTTCCTTAGCTTGTCGATGTTTGTTGTTCCTTCACAGGGAACAACATTTTTCCCTTTTGTTGTTTTCCTGCAAAAAGGAAGGTAATAATTAGCTAAGTCATAACTGTAGATAATTTCTTCATTTATTACCATAATTCCTTAATAGATTAGCACATTGAGATATAGAAAGGACAAAAATAAAGGAAAAGGATAATGAGTTTAATAGTAAATGCATACCTTTTCCATGACCCACATACTCCCCTGCTTACCCTTTTTCATGTCCTCATGAAAACCATGTAGTTTGTATGCAGAGTAGTCAAGGAATAAGCTAGAGAAGGAATGTCGTAAAGTGGTCTGAAACCATGATTCTTGGCCAAGAGCTTAAAGATGTGCCCTGTCTGTCCTTTAGGCAGTTCATATATAGCCCGGTACCCTTCAGCAGGATACCAAATAATAGGGTTGCAGAACCGACAGCCTAGCCAATAAGGACCTTCTCTTAAGATGAGATTACTATAAGTGACAAAGCGTTCTGTAGCCAATTTAAAATTTTTATAATTAAATGGCTCTCTATTCTGTACATTGCTATTGGAAACTATCCACCTGAACTTGGCTGTGGCCAAGGAGCTTTCCTGAATGGAGAGGAAGTATTCTACTCCCTTCTGGACAATTTCTTTCTGAATAGGCCCCAGAATTTTGATTACTCCTTACCTTTTCATCAAACTTTTGTGATTGGCCAACTTTTGTAGCGGGTGTTTTGTTTCACCTCTGACCCAAAGGTCCAGTCCATTTTCCTACCTCCAGAACATGTTATGAGCCTTGAACCATTTCAGTTGGTTGACAGCAAATGAAATAAAGGCTTGGAATTGCACATCCCCCACAAAAGGACTGGGGTTCTTTTCAGTTTCTTCCTCTAATACAAAATTATGTAAATAAAATTCACACAGCAATCTTTGAACTTTTACCCCATGTTGTTTGCAACAGTTTATGAAATCCTCAATTGCTTTTAATTCTATCGATTTTCTAGCCATGACGACTTTGATTTTCAACTACAAGTATCTTCCTAGAAAAAATAAAGCATAATTATTGGCAGGGGATCTGCATGCCAAGACATCAGTGTACAATGAGAAAATAGTATCCATTTGACTCATGACCTTCTCTAATCTGAGTTTCATTTTCTCAATTCTTTCATCTGCCTTTCGGTATTTATCGAAGGTCTCACTTTTTGATGTATTCACGTCCTGAAGTTGCCTCTATAATTCTTGATATTTTTTCTGGTAGATAGTTTCCAGCTCAAGTTTTTCTATGGTAAGCCAAACCTGGGCTAAATCTGCTTGAAGATTCACTATACTAGGGTTGTTGCTCGTCATGATATCTTTGGCTTGGGTATTTGTCTGTGTACTCTAGCTATGAGAATGAATGCTTATTGTCTATGTTTCTTTGTTGTAGGAGGCCCAAGCCTCTGTCTGGGTAGATGTGTTGTAGGAGGGTATCACCTCCGTCTGAATAGCTAAGTCATGAAAAGATATAGCCTCTATTTGGGTAGCTACTTCTGCAAAAATTGCATGTTGTTCCCTAACAAGTTTAGTGAGTATGGGCTTAGTTTGAGTCCCCGTAGCTTTTATTTCATGTAATTCATTTTAAACAACTGTGTTCATTGTTTCTGGGGTTTTATCTAGAACCTTCCTCGTTGATAATTTTCTTATCTTTCGCCTGAGCCATTTTACTATTTTCCACAGCCTATGTTGTTCCTTCCTAAGCTTTTTAATTTTGTCTCTCTACTTTTTAGGAGGAACAACTGTTCTGCTAATCGTCTCTGCTTCTAAAGAACTCGGTTTCTCATCTTGGTTTTGTTCTAAAAGAACTATGTCCTCTCCCTGGTTTGTTTCTATTTCTCCTGTTTGGCCTACATTCTCCGTATTTAGGCCTTCCTGACTAGGTTCTTCTAGAGGCATATCATGAAGTTGGTTCACCTCTTCTTGAGTGGTCTCTACCCTTGTTTCTGCTTCACAACTTATGTTTTATAATATAATTCTATTGTGGCCAGAGTTCTCTATAGATTGGGTTGCTCCAATGTTCAAATTGAGTGGGCTTTCAGGCTGTATGAAGTCATTCATATTGGCTAAAATCTGGGCCAATTCGATATCATGTAGTAAATCACCTGGGTGGCTTGATGTTGAGGGGAGTTCTGATTCATCTCTTTCTGCTTCTTCAGAATGCCTTGATACTTCCCTATGGTCCGATTCAGGGTTATCCTGGCCTTCTATCTGCAATTGTTGTTCACTTCCTGGGCTAGACAATTCTATGGGCTGGCTGATACTGCCCTGGGGGTTTTCGGCTGCTCCTAAGTCTGTCTTCAGCCAAGCAGAATTTTTGCGCTTTTGGGGAGTGTTTTCTGTAAGGGTAGTCCTCTTGCTTTTGAAAACAGGGTTAGGTGCAAGCAGAGCTAGGCCCCCTTTAATTGAAAATACTAATTCCTCCCAACTTGATTGCTGTTGGGCGAGGTTGTAACTTAATATCAGCCTAATCAAGCAGTTGTGGCTCATGACGGTTTCTGTATGTTGGAACTTTTTCATGCTTCGAGCCGTGTCATGCTTCACCCGTCACATGTGATGTAGTTCTGGATGACTCTGGCTAGTTCTCCCCAATGGTTCTCCAAGGGATGATGGTCGAACTCCTTTGCCTTTGATGATCAAGTCATGTCCCTCTTCTTTGAAGGCTGCAATAGCATCCTGCAACTTTAATCTTTTATTAGCCCATACAGGTCCTTCTGCTGGTAATTCGGACACTTCAGCTATCACTGCATCTGACATTGTGATTTTCCTCCCTCTTATCATAGATTGCCTGTTCTGTAAATTTTGTAGGAATTCAATAGCAATTGCTTTGTTGGGTTGTTGAAACCGTGTGAAATATGTTATCCACCCAGCTCTGGCGAGAATTTCTCTGGCTGCATCAGAAACAACCAGTATTAGCAGTTCCCTGCACACTGTTCTTCCTCCCATACTGCCTCGATTCTACAAACAGTTAGTGTAGCAGAGATATCACAACAATAGATAGAGCCAAGTGATGGAACAAGAAGTTGTTATAATGGCTATTTTTGGATGATACTTTACAAGCATGAATGTTGTTAACTAGAACTTGATATTGTACCACTTACTCCATAATTATGGAATGTCGTATTGCCCTGCACAATCGAATAAAGGACTGACACACATACATAAATACATTGGAGGTTGCTCCTCTCCCCCCTTTAAAATGATAGGCCGCCTTCCACTGAACGAGTGAAGGAATGACGTGCTGGCGGCGAAGTACAGGGGTGCTAAAAGTGGCAAGGTATGCATATTAATGATAGGATCACAAAATATATCGGAGTGATGAAATCAATGCATATAATGAATATTATCAACAAGTGTGGAGATACTCCGAGATGATTCGAAAATGAAAAAGGACATCGAGCGTAGGAAAGATACTTTTCCGCCATCATTCCACTTAAACTACTATGATTGATTTTTTTTTTTAAAGATCGCATGCATAAAGGTTCAAAAATAGATTAGGAACATAATCTCTCTGTAGTAATGGTAAAAAATAAGAAAATGGAGTTATAATAACTATTGATGTTAAAAATAAGACTTCAATACCATCAGCAGTGCTTCTGTTGCCTGCAGGTGTTTATAACCTCGATAGAGTTGCTTTTTCACCTTTTGGAACCATGATCCTCTATGTATAATTAGGAAATTGAATTATGATGTCAGAGTGGAAACCAATGTACTAGCTTGATAACCAGATGAATACATTGCCATTCACTAGGAAGGAGTGAAAGGTGGGCAACCCGGCTCGTGATGAGACCTCTTGTTCCAAGGACTTTATTTTTCTGATGCATCCATTGGATCATATCCTTGGTGTGGTGGCCATAGTGGGAATGCCACTGCGCTGCTTCCTTATGATCATGGTAGGCTAGCTCATAATGAGACCCCCTATCCTTCATCTGAAAAATCATATAATTGTTAATAAACATATATATATATATTTACAACACTTCCTATTTATATATAAAGGGTGGCTCAACACTCCTTAAGAGTAGGGATGGTGGAAGAATTTTGAAAATATCAATAGAAAAAAAGTATTCCCTTAACCTTATTTGATGATAAAGAACAGAGAGAATTATAGGGGTTAGGGAAGAACCAGCATGGTACAAATAATCAATCAATTCGATTTATAGTGAAAATAAGGATAGTGAAGTGATATAGATGGTTGTGTCCTTCCTTTTTCGATCAATACAAATCAATCTCATTAAAGATGATAATATTCGATTTGCTTGTTCCAGTAAACTTTAAATTTTGTATCCTTAAATATATATTTGTATACCTGCCCTATAGAGGATCATAAAGAGTGAGAAAAGGAAAGAGATGATATTCACAAAGTGCTTATTTCCTAATGGAAACAACAAAAGAAAACCTCACACAAAAAGTGTTGTTCCTTATAGGGAACAACAAGAAAAAACACACAAAAGGTGATGTTCCTTAGAGGGAACAACAGTTGTTCCCTGTAAGGAACAACACATGAAAAAAATACACGCAGATGGTGCTATCCTCTGTAGGGAACAACAAAGGGATATATAGATGAAAGTGATGTTCCTTATAGGGAACAACAGTTATTCCTTAAGAGGAACAACGAGAAGAAAAACTTCACACTGAAACTGTTGTTCCTTAGAGGGAACACCAGCTGTTCCCTTTAGGGAACAACAAAGGAAATACATACCGAAAAAAATTGTTGTTCCTTAGAGGGAATAGCGGTTGTTCCTTAGAGGGAACAATAGATGTTCCTTATAAGGAACTACAAAAAGAAAGAAAAAATTGGACGCGAAATTGTTATTCCTTAGAGGGAACAACAAGAAAAAAGCATACACGAAATTTCTGTTCCTTAGAGGGAATAGTAGTTGTTCCTTAGAGGGAATGGTAGTTGTTCCTTAGACGGAACAATGAGAAAAAAAGTAAACACGGAATTGTTGTTCCTTAGAGGAAACAATAGTTGTTCCTTAGAGGAAACAACAATTGTTCCTTAGAGGAAACAACAGTTGTTCCTTAGAGGAAACAATGGGAAAATAAATAGATACGAAACTGTTGTTCCTTAGAGGGAACAAAAGTTGTTCCTTAAAGGGAACAATGGGAAAATAAATAGATAGGAAACTGTTGTTCCTTAGAGGGAAAAACAATTGTTCCTTAAAGGGAACAACGGGAAAACAAATCCATACGAAACTGTTGTTCCTTAGAGGGAATGATAGTTGTTCCTTAGAGGGAACAATAGTTGTTCCTTAGAGGGAACAACAACTGTTCTTTAAAGGGAACAACAACTATTCTTTAAAGGGAACAACGAAAAAAAAATACATGTGAAACTGTTGTTCCTTATAGGGAACAGTAGTTGTTCCTTAAAGGGAACAGCACGAAAACAAATACATGCGAAACTGTTGTTCCTTAGAGAAAACAACAACTGTTCCTTAAAGGGAACAACAGTTGTTCCTTAAAGGGAACAGCAGCTGTTCCTTAAAGGGAACAACATGAAAATAAATAAATGACAAATTGCTCGCAAAATTGCTATTCCTTAGAGGGAACAGTGGTTGTTCTTTGGAGGGAACAACAGTTGTTCCTTAGAGGGAACAATGGTTATTCCTTGGAGGGAACAACAGTTGTTCCTTAGAGGGAACAGTGGTTGTTCCTTGGAGGGAACAACAGTTGTGCCTTAAAGGGAACAACAAGAAAAATCTACACACCAAATTGTTGTTCCTTAGAGGGAACAACGGTTGTTCCTTAAAGGGAACAACAAGAAAAATCTGCACAAACATTGTTGTTATTTAGAAGGGACATCAGTTGTTCCTTAGAGGGAACAACAAAGGAAAAAAAGAACTTATATAGAATTTATACAAGCAAATTCAATCAAATAGAAAGGAAAATTTATGTACAAATTTCAAAAACAAATAAATTCTCCGCTAGGCTGACGCTGTGGATGGGTTTCCCTCCTCAGCAAGAATTTGTATGGTGGAATCTTCCTGTAATTGTTGGCAAAAGGACTCCCTGGTAAGCGGTTTGTGATAAAGTCATACTCAATGTCCATTCACTTTAAAAGAGTATCTAGACCCATCAATGGTAGCTAATGTGAGGGTGCCATTATCATGCACCTCTTGTATCTCATAAGGCCCTAACCATCTGTTCTGGAGTTTTCCAGGGAAATCCTGGAACCTAGAATCATACAGGAGTGCCCAATCTCCTTCATGGAAGATCTTCTTCTTGATAAGGGCATCATGCCATTTCGCTCTTTGTTGTTGGATTAGTGCAGTGCGTTGAAGAGTTGATTGTTGGATTTCATCCAATTCATTGATTTGATGTAGCTTATTAATTTGTGCTTCATTTAAGTCCAAGCCTACCTCATGAGCTCAATGTCTGGATTTCAAATTCAATTGGGAAGATAGGTTCTTTTCCAAACACTAGCTAATATGGGGAATATCCCGTGGTATTTCTCCATGTCGTGCGGTATGCCCACAGGGCTTTTGGAAATTGGATAGCCCAATCATGTCTATGCGATGCAACTATCTTTGTGAGTATTGCCTCGATTACTTTATTGGTGCTTTCTACCTGACCATTTTCCTGCGGGTGGCATGGAGTTGTGATTCTGTGCATGATATGATGATTCTTTAATGTTGCAGCAATTTTATGGCCTATAAATTGTAGCCCTCCATCCATGATTATTTCTCTAGGCAAGCCATATCGCACGGAGAGTTGGAAAATAAAGTGGATTACCGAGTCCTCTGTTGCCCTTGGTAATGCTTCTGCCTCCACCCATTTAGTCACATATTCTGTTGCGACTAATATATATGTCTTTTGATTAGATGATGGGTTTATCAGACTAATGAAGTCTAACGTCCATCGCTCAAAAGGTTCAATGACCAATTGCAGATGCAGGGGCATCTCATCAGACTGCCCAGGGCGTCCCATTCTTTGGCAACTTTCGCATGCGTGGACGAATTTCTTTGCGTCTTTAAAAATGGTGGGCCAATAATAGCTTGTCTGCAAGACTTTGTGACCAGTCCTGCGATTTGCAAAATGACCACCACAAGGCCCATTGTGGCAAGCTTTCAGGATGTCGAAGACTTCATCTTCCCTAACACATCTTTGAATGTGCATATCAACCCCTGTATGAAATAAATATCCTCCGATCCAGGAGAACCGAGTGCTATGTTGTACTATTTGTTTTCTTTCATTAGGCGTTAGGTGCTGGGGTAATTTTCCCACTGCTAGGTAGTTTGCGACATCCACGTACCATGGTGTTTTCACGGTGACATCGAATAAGGTTTCATCAGGGAAATGGTCTTCTACTGCTGTCGAGTCATTTGTCTTTGGCATTCGTGAAAGGAAGTCTACTACTGGATTTTCTTTTCCTGGTCGATCTTTGATAGTGATATCGAATTCCTGCAAAAGGATCAACCATCTTGTCACTCTTCCATTTGTAACAGGTTTATTAGCTAGATATTTAGTAGCAGAGTGATCAGTATACAAAACCTCAGGGTATCCTGTTATATAATGTCTGAATTTATTGATAGCATAGATTACAGCCAAAAATTATTTGTCATAGTATAATTTAATTCAGCAGGAGATAGATTTTTGCTGATGTAATATATTGCATATGGCTTTTTTATCTTCCTCCTGGCCGAGAACTGCTCCAATGGTTGTGTCTGAAGCGTCGAATGAAATCTAGAATGGGAAATCCCAGTTTGGGCCCCGTAATACAGGGGCTGTTGATACAAGCCATTTTAAATCTTCAAAAGCAATTTCACATTTGTTAGTCAAAATGAAATCGATATTTCCTGTTAATGCATATAATGGTGCAGCAATTTGAGAAAAATTCTTTATAAATATTCTATAATAGCCAGAAAATCCCAAGAAATTGCGTACCTCGGTCTGTGTGGAAGGGGTAGGTATTAAAAGAATTATCTAAATTTTTGTTGGTTCTACCTGGATTCCAGCTGCTAAGATAGAGTGACCCAAGATGAGGCCCTCAGTCATCATCATGTGGCATTTTTCATGGCTTAAACAGAGCCTGGTAGCAATGCATCTTTGCAGAACTTTTTCTAGTGTTTGTAATGCCAGCTCGAAGTCATCTCCGTAAGGTGTAAAGTCATCCATGTACACCTTGATCCCTTTATTTATCAGATCTGAAAAAATGCTGAGTATAACCCTTTGGAATGTGGCAGGTGCATTTCCTAGCCCAAAAGGTAAGACCCTGTAAGAAAATTCCCCCCAAGGATAGGTAAAGGTAGTCTTATCCTGGTCTTCGAGGGCTATTTGAATTTGATTGTAGCCACTGAAGCCGTCTAGGAAAGAAAATAACTCTTTTCCTGCCAATGTGTCCAAGACCTGGTCAATGAACAGAAGGAGAAATGGTCTTTTTGGGTTGCTTTATTAAGCTCTCTATAGTCAACACCTATACGCCACTTTCCATTCTTCTTAGACACCACTACTAATGGAGAGACTCATTTGCTATCAGATATAGGGTAGATGAAATTTACATCTAACAATTTTTGTAGTTCAGCTTTAACAATGTCTTTAAGATGAGGGTTTAACCTCCATTGAGGTTGTCGAATGGGCCTGGCATCTTTCTCTGTATAGATGTGGTGCATGAATAATTGGGGATCAATCTCTTTCATGTCTCGGTAATCCCATGCAAAGGCCTCTTTATATTTTCTCAGAATTTGGGCATGCTTCTACTCCTAGTCAACAGTCAGGTTTTTGTTAATATTTAAAGTTTTTCCTAGTTCAATTTCTATGGTTTTGTTGTTATAAACAGAAGTTGTTGGTATTGAGTGATCGTTAATATCTTTTAAGGGATATTCTTCTATTTCGTTATCGAGGGCTACTTCGATCATGTGACATTTTAGATGGGATATGACATCTGGTTGGTTAATGTAAGTGTTAATGATGTCATCTTCTATTTGATCCTTGAATTCAAGAGCATCTTCTATAGCTAGCGGTAATCTAATGTTTTCAATTAGATATGATATAGGTTGTATTCTAGATTTTATTATTGTTAAACTTGGCTGAGCTGGAGTATATAAGGTTAAATTCTTCACATTGCTTCCTCTTGTTATAGTCATGCTGCCTGTTCGACAACTTATGTAAGCATCCGCGGTTGCTAGCTAAGGTCTACCTAGAATTAGGGGATGTCCATCAAGTCGGTTTCTAGGATTGATGATCAGAAAGTCTGCAGGGTATTCCGAGGAGCCTACAAACACCATTACATCATGTAATGTTCCTTTTGGTTTGACTACCGATTGGTTAGCCAACTCCAACAAGGTCGTGGTTGGGTCCAAGGATGTAATTCCAAGCTTTTGACAAGTTGTTGTTGTAAGAATATTTATTGCAGCTCCTAAATCAACTAATGCATTGGGGAAGGAGCATCCATTTATTTGCACAATGACTATAGGATTTCCTAGGTCATATTTTACAGGTGTTTGTCTGCATGATAGTAAATCAGATAAGGTACCGACTACATGGACAGTTGGGGTTGTTTTTATTTTCCTCTTTGGCTTTTTCGTACACAATTCCTTAATAGTTTTTGCATAAATTGGAATGTCCTGAATAGACTGGAGGAGAGGTATTGTTACACATAATTTTTTCAATTCTCCCAGAAGATCAAAATCAGGATATTCGATTAGGCGGGGTATGATTAGTCTTTCTAGGAATGGTGGAGAAGAGGTGATTGTTTGATCGTGAGTTTTTTGTTTAACCATGTTCTCCACTTGTGGTGCTTGTTCTACAGGTAAACGATCTTCAATTTGTTTATTTTTATCCCCCTCTGATTCTATTATCCATCCAGACCTTAATTGAAGCTCATTGTACTCCCTCAACTCGGTTTCTAGCTCAAGTCCTTCAATAATTTGCACAGATTAAACCGGTCTGTTGTTAGGGTTCGGGTTAGGTTGGGCTGGGAGCTATGATCATAGGTTGGTCTGAGGGTTCTGTTGCAATGTGTAGGGTGCTGGCAGTGTGGGTTGAGGTAGGGGATTGTTTCTGCTAGCTGGTTTGTAGGTCTTTGCCATCTTGACTACCAATTCTAGTTCTGTGAGGTGAGGGTGACCATTGAGATTGATATGCATTGTTCTACCAGAACGGTGGGAAGTAAGAGGGGTTTGGCCAACTTTTATTTTGATTTGATTGGTTGGGCCAAGGTGGCATATAGAATGGTTGTTGTGACCAATTGGAAAAAGGTGGTTGGTTATGCCACATAGCTCCTGGGTATTGTCACAAATTATATTGCAAGGGTTGAAAGAAAGAAGACGGATCAGTCGGCGTACCTGTTTGTCATGGTTTCCATTGGTGACGCTGATTTAACAGGTACACTGGTTTTGTTTCCTCCTCTGCCTTCTTATAGACTACTTTTAACCATGGGAGTGATGGGAAGCTTTATGTGGTATGATCTTTAATACATATGACACAGGTTTGCACCATATCCAGTGAGCATTCTTTGTGACTATGCTTCTCCCTACATCTAGGACAGAATATCACCAAGTTTTGTTCTGCTTCAGCCTACTTTTTCTTGGCTTGCATAATGTTCAATTGCGTTGTCAGAGTTCCCAAAATATCTGTTTTGAAATCCTCTAGCAGGTTTCCAATTTTTGTATGAGTTATACCTCCACCAGAGATTTTGTTGTCCCTGGAGGTCATGTCGTGTTTTGTTGGTTTCAATCTCGTACTGCGTCTTGAGGACCTGATACACAATTTAATAATGTCAACATACTCTTCTTGACATATATCACCTTTACTCATAATATTTAATGTCTCTATCCATTGTTCTTTCATCCCTTTAATCAATGTAGTTTTTAGCCCATTATCAGGCAAAGGCAGAGTTGCATAGGGAGACTATTGGAGGTTATATTAAAAGTGTTCCACATATTCTTCTAAATTTCACTGGGTCTTATGACCATTTGGAATATTTCTTCTTTTAATTCCCTAGATCTGCAATAGTCCTGAAATTTTTTAAGGAAAGCAGTTTTCATTTGAACCTAATCATTTATTGTACCACCACCTAATCCTATAAACCAATGCAAGGTTGCTCCTTTCAGTGTGGAAGGAAAAAATTTTAGTTTTTGGGGGATGTTGGTATAACCATAACCCCGACATAATACATAAAATTCAAACATAAATGCATCTGGATCCTCTGACGTTAATCCATGAGAGGTGGGAATATTTTGGAGAGGGATAGCTTTCATGGGTGTGTTGACTGCTATGTCAACGATGGGATACTGCAATGTAGAGGTCTGGGGTATTTGTGGGTTGTTGATTATTTGATCAAATATATGCCAGTACCCTTCCGGGATCTCTAGAGAGTTATTCCTAGGATGATTAGAAGGGGTGGTAATGATCTTAACAACACTCCCTCGATCTGGGATACTGGGTGTTCCTTGTTGAATTACTACCTGAGGGGATCTTGGCTCCTCTGTTTCCCCTATTTCTCCTCCTCCTTCACAAATATTACAAGAATTCCCTTCTTGTGAGGAAATTGGGCGCGAATTTTCAATTTTGTGAAAACTCTGCTTAGTCCCTACTGTTTTTTTGTGGACCTCAGTGTAGGCTACAAATGGTGAGCCCATTTCGGGAGGATGTTGCATTAGCCCCAATTATTTATGGAAAAGGGGCTAGCCATGCGTTTGTGATTTAAAATACTCTAAAAGAGTCTATATTGTACCTCTAGTTCAAAGTTGATGTAGTCAAAATTAACCACTAGTAGACTATCAGGTTGTGTTATAACTGGGCCACTAGGAGGAAGAGGCATTCCATTCTATCAAGAGTATTTTGTTCCATAGCTGAGAAAAGATAGCCAAGAGAGATAGGAGGTAGAGAATACCAAGCGGATCCATGCACTGTAGCAACCCATTGGCCACATGCATTACTTCTTTGTGCCTGTAACCATATTTCTAGACAGACAAAGAAAGCGAAGTGACCTCACCTTCTAGCTGGTTTTTCTCCCGAAAGGGTTTCCCAGAGAGAATATCTTGTGTCTTGTGTGCGTGTGTGCTTGTTTTTGCATTCTCTACTTTTTTTCATAATTTCCATTCACATGCATGCACTAATTATAATTAAATCTATAGATCTTAAAGTTTAATAAAACTATAATAATGTAGAATCTCATATTTTTAATATAATATTATCAAATCTGTTGTGATGAACTGTCCAATGGAATAGCCATGTCATTTTACGGATCATTTAGTACCAGAGTAGGTTTATTTGTGTATTTTGTGGAGATTGCAGGGATCTATATTGGCAGGGCCAAAAATCATAAAACCCTAATCATGGCCAACGAATCTGTACACGAACCTCATGATCCTATAGAGGTGAGGTTTTGGCGGCTTGAACAACAAGTTGTAGATTTTAACCACAATGTAAACTTCCTCATGTTGGACCTAAGAAATAAGCTGGGGATACTTGGAGAAGATGGGGGTTTGAATGAAGAGGAGAAATAAGAAGGGGGATTAGGAGATCGGGAAGACATAGAGAAATAGCCGAAGCAAGAACCCATAAAATATCAATGCAACTCAAGTGTCGTGAATTAGTCTCTGTTTAAAATGGAAGCAAAAGTCGATACCAAGATGTACCATGGTAATATTGACACTTTGAAGTTGAACCACTCGTTGCAACAACTGTAAGTTTATTTCAGCATCCATCGGATCAAGGAAGGGAAAAATATCTCATTCGTGTAGTTTAAATTCGAGGTCCATGCACTAAGTTGGTGGGAGAGCCAAATGGAAATCCTGAGGTTGGAGGGAGAACCTCCAGTGACTAAGTGGGAGGATTTCAAAACTCTCATTAAGTCACATTTTTATCCCATTGGGTACGTGGAGGACTAGTGGATCCAGTGGCATTACTTTAGGAAAAAGTGAGGCCAAAGCGTGTAGGAGTACACCACAGAAATCAGAAAGATGGCTATAATGTTGGGTATCCCTCCAAAGTACCCATATGCACTCCTCATGTATTTGGGGGGTCTTCACCGCCATCTACATGAGAAAGTTATGTTGTTCAAGCCCAAATCGATGGATGAGGCCTGTGTACAGGCATAGTACCTCGAGAACATAGGCCTGAAAAGAGCACAATCAAGTGGATCGAAGCAGAAGGAGCAACAAGAAGCTTCTAAGGAGGGAAAGAAGAAGGAAAAGGGGGAAAATATTAAAAGATGGAAGCTACAATGAACCAATGAAAAGATCCTAGCAAGCACTGAAACCACTGCAACACCGATGGCCATACAGAGGAAAATGTTGGAAGTTGAATCCAAAGCTAAACCCAAAGAACAAGAAGAAAGATAATAAGAATAAGAATCTCATGGCCACTTATTCGAGCAACCAATTTGAAAGAAACTCATACATGGATGAGAAGATCGTTTGTACATCAGTTCATAAGGAGGTGAATCTGAGTAACCTTCAGCAACAAGAAGAGAAAGAAATGACCAAACTCTCCAAGGGTGTACTCTCCTCCTAAGGTCGGACAATGGAGGAGAGTACACCCTTGGAGAGTTTGTGGAATCTGCTAAGGATGTCCACAATATACTTCCCCTGCCCCAGGAAGAAATGCCCCTCCTCCTGCCACCCCTCCAAACCCAAAAAGTAATGCATCAAGCCAATGTCCTTCATCTCAAACTCCGTCGCAAGATCTCTCTTGCAGTGCTGTATGAGTCTCTCTGCACCTGTAATGACCAAGTCATCCACATACAGCACCAGAATGAGAGGCTCCTCACCTATCACAATAAAGTAAAGGTTCGGATCTGCCTCACTCTTTGTGAAACCCATCCCCTGCAAATAAGTATCTATCCTGGAGTACCAAGCTCTGGGAGCTTGCTTCAGGCCATAAAGGGCCTTCTTCAGTCTGCACACATGGGACTCCTTCCCATGCACCTCAAAGCCCTGTGGCTGCTCAATGTACACCTCCTCCTGTATGAAGCCATTGAGAAATGCGGTCTTCACATCCATCTGGTGGATCTTCCAACCCATCTCTGCTGCTATCGATATAATGGAGCGAATCGAAGTATATCGAGCCACGGGAGCGAAGGTCTCCTCATAATCAACTCCCTCTACCTGGGAGAACCCTCTAGCCACAAACCTCGCTTTGAATTTCTCAATGCTGCCATCTGCAGCATGCTTTACCTTGTAAAGCCATCTGGAAGTAACCACGGATTTGCCCTCAGGCCTCGGCACCACCTCCCAAACATCATTCTTCATGATAGAAGAATACTCCTCCTGCATGGCCTCTCTCCAGACCTGCTGGCTAGCTGCCTCCTCATAGCTAGAAGGCTCAGAGTCAAGGATGCTGGTAACCATCGCCATATAGCTACAAAATCTCTCAGGTGGTCTACTTTCTCTGACCGGCCTCTTCGGCTCAGCAACAGATGTGGCATCTCTCAAGGTGTCCTGAAGCCACTTGGGCTTCCTCTTCCCTGAGCATGCTTCTCCCATAGGAGAATGAAACTCCTCCTCCTCATCACCAACAGTAGCCTGAACTCCTGACTGTCTGTCTACTGTCCTCCTGCCTGCACCTGAACCTGTAGAAGCTGAGGTATCGTGTGAACTGTCCATCAGTGAAATCCCTAGTGAACTGCTCTGTGACCTGCTCGGAGCACCACCCCTCTGGCTCGGTGAGGCACTGCTCACTGATGGACCTGACATCCTCATAGATGTACCTCCTGATCCTCCTGATCCTCCTGATCCCTGCCCATTGGATCCCTGCGACTGACTCAACTGCTGCTGAGGGTCTGGCTGATCCAGATACTCCAACTCCCATGATCTCCTAAAGGCCCTGTCCTCCTCGAACTTCACATCCCGTTTGACAACAACTCTCCTCTGTGCAGGAATGTAAATCCGAAAGGCCTTTGAGGTCTCACTGTAGCCCACAAAGATACCCTTCTCTGCGGTGGGCTCTAGTTTGGTCCTCTTCTCCTTGGGTATATAGGAGTATGTAATGCATCCAAAGATATGAAGATGACAAATATCAGGCTTCTTCCCAGAGAAAGCCTCCTCCGGAGTCATGTGCCCCAAGGCACGATGCGGACTCCTGTTCTGCAAGTAAACAGCTGTGTTGCAGGCCTCTGCCCACAAAAACAATGGCAACTCCTGATCATGTAACATGGCTTTGGCAGCCCCTATGATGGATCTGTTCTTCCTCTCCGCAACCCCGTTCTGCTGGGGGTTGTAAGGAACAGTGAACTCCCTCCTAATGCCTGCCTCCGCACAATAGTCAACAAACTCTCCAAGGTGTACTCTCCTCCATTGTCCGACCTCAGGGACTTGATCTTCCGACCTGTCTGTGTCTCCACAAGAGCTCTAAACTCCTGAAACCGCTTGAAGACCTCACTCTTGGTCTTCAAGAAATAAATCCAGGTTCTCCTGGAGTGATCATTAATGAATAAAACATAGTACTCATATCCACTCAAGGAAACATGAGACATCCGACCGCTCACATCAGAATGAATCAAATCAAGTATCCCAGTCACTCTGTTGTCACTGCTGGGAAAAGGGGATTTGGCAAACTTGGCCATAGCACATCCTCTGCAAGTATCAAAGTGATCAGTACTGAAATCTGGCATACCTGTAGTGATCTCCCGCAAGGTCCTCAAGGCTCCATGATACATATGTCCCATCCTGCCGTGCCAAATCTCACACTGCTCAGAACTGCTAGCTCTGCTGTCGGTACTACTACTCAATGCCAAAAGGGGTTGGAATGCAAACCTGTACACCTTTGGCATGGGCGTACACCTAATCACTCTAGCTGACTCAGCTGGAGCGCCCCTGGGATACATCAACACCTGTCCTCCCTGAACAGTACCTCATATCCTCTGTCCTCCAAAGCTGAGACAGATATGAGGTTCTTCCTCATCCCTGGCACATAAAGAACCTCTGTCACTTTCAAAGGAGGTTTGGACTCCCTCTGAAATGTCAGTGTCCCCACCCCGACTGCTCTAACAACTCTGTCATCACCGAGTACTACCTCAATATCAGTGCCACTCTCTGAAAGCTCCGAGAAGTACTCACGGACTCCTGTCATATGACGTGAACCCCCACTGTCTACATACCAGATACCTGTAGATGCTCCGCT
>APFE031688067.1:0-36972 GCA_000404065.3 Pinus taeda | reverse complement strand
TCACCAGCTGAAGGAACAGGTAACGAGGGCTCATAAATCACTCGAAGGTAGGCAAACAGAGATCTACATGTCTGCCTACATCTTCGATGCAATCTTTGCCCAACAAGAGTTCCCAGGCTTGAAGTGGGCATGGTCATCGATGGAGACTGTTGTGAACACTTATTGTAAGTTGTTTTCTGAATGCAGCTTCAGAGGAGTTATCACATGGTTTTCCTCTCATTTTTCACCCCAGTTTACAAGATGCTATTCGAGCAGGATCCACCCTGCATGTTGAAGGAAACAATGGAGGCACTGATAGACATAACTGATTGGTACGCCTCACCGTCCGGCACCTTCATACGAATGTACAACATGGAGAAGCCTCTACATGTTCTACCGAAGTTTGCCTTGGACATACTCATCATGCAGGAAGTAGCATATCACATCTCGGCAGGATTGGCAACTAGGTTGCACTAAAATAAGAAGCCACCTTGGCACGCTCGTCTACTGTGCATTGGGTTATATGAGATACGAAGTTTCAAGCATGCAGATGTCAAAGCAAAACAAATGAAGAAGTATCCATTCGACCTCCAGAGTTACAATCTGTATGACCTGCATTTCCTTATGAAAGATCATTGTGTGAGGGTACAGCTCAACTGGATCCACGGGGCATGACATTGGGTGGAGGAGGACCCATGGAGATATTGTTATAGTTTATCAATACCCAATGAATAGGTTGGCTTTGTTGTGTATTGGTTAGTGGAGAAAAATGAAGCAGCATCCTGGAGCGCACCAGAAGCAGCAACAGCAGTAGAGGTGAACATACCAGTGCATGACAAGGGCAAGAGGAAGATTTTCGATTGCATGGAGGAAGAGAAAAGCTGCAAGTTCTGAGTAGATCCACTTGTGGAGAAAGTAGCTATGGATATACAAGCAAAGAGGCAACAACACAACAAGTGAATTGCACAAAGGAAAAGAGATATGAAGAGAATGGAGAAAACACCAAAGGAGTTGCATGAGTTGAAGGAGTTGCATGAGTTAAAGGAGCAACTACAAAAGGAACAAGAGCTTCACAAACATGAGAGGGAAGCGCAACAACAATAGGTACAGAAGCGGGCACAACATGTTCAGATGGATGAAACAATGCCTGTACAGGTAGTGGACTCATCAGAACAACTTGCATCAGGTAGACAGGGTGAACCATCGCAAGAGCATGACTTCACTCGGATAAAGCAAGCACTTGAACATATGGATACGGATTTGGAGCAACAAGAGTTAGAGAAAGACATCAACCTCATGCCTCATCGCGAAGAGGTCGACTTACCCTCTTCACCACATCCAGAAGAGGAGAAAGTCCCAAGTTACCAAGGAGATAATGAGATCCTTGGAGGTCAACCGAAAGGATAGATGTAAAACATCTCATTCAACGAGTCCCAACATAGAGTTGTGTAGTCTCATAGAGTGTTGAATCCGAATGATCATACATCTACTGTGCAAGTTGAAGAATGAGTGATCATGTCTAACATGCGCAAACATCCAACAACCTTAGCTGATGCTACCAAAGCATATGCCGAAGCCACTAGATCAAGTGTTCGCTTTCTGATAGCTGAGAATGAGCGAATGGCTAAGAAGCTTCAGACGACCAAGCAAGGAGGAGAGTTGGTTGCAACATCAGCCTGAGTTGAACTGAAGAAGCCAATACTAGATGAAGTATTGTCCCTTGACATAGATATGCGGGCATTGTATTCCAAGTTTGGTACCATGCATAAGCCAGTCTTCCATCTCAACGGATGGTAGCAGCGATGTGCTAGAAAAGCACGTGTCTTGTCGAACGTGCATGTTGTTGTTGATTACATGCAAACATGGACGATGAGATACAAGGGAGCCCCACTTCACTTGCCTAAGAAGATGAAGCCCAAAGCGATCAAGCTAAAAGCACGTATCCGGAGTTAGATTCAGAACTATGAAGAGCTCCCACAGCTCATCACTAATTTACAGGCTTCCCATGCACATGTATTCAAGAGTATGGATGTTGTGGTGTGCACACATGCGATCCCATCTATTGGGACTCTCACCCAAGCGAAGACAAAGGCATAGGTTCGACTAGAGCTTGACTTGTACTTTGACGATTTGATGCACATAACCACCAACTCAGACTTGCCAATGAGTACATACACTATGCACAAGTATGTTGTTGGTACAACTGCATTGAAGAAAATGATGTGCATGCTTTTAGACTAGTTGGACAAAGGAGCTTCAATAGTGTACCCACGTGCTATGGAGGCATGAGTCAAGTTCCAGAAATATGTCACCTCAGAGCACAAGGACACCATCACGGACTACCAATCTTGGCATCAGCTCGCTGTTGTTAACCACAACGAAGATGTCGAAGAGTTGGTCTTCCAACAGTTTTCCGAGTCATAGTGATGTCTAGCATGGCTTGCTCAATCCATTTTGTCTTGCAAGGGTACATGTGCATTGTAATGTAACGTCATGTCAAGTGTAAGTCAAGTGTCGATAGTTGGATGTAACCATCATGAAGTAGATGAAGAGTCATGAGGGTAGGTGAACTGTCACAAAGGGGAAGGTCAAGGATCACCCTACCCTTTTCTATAAATATTCCCTCATAACTCATTGTAAAGTCTTTTGGTCAGCCAAGCTTCTGATAAGAGTATCTTGGAGAGAGCTTGGACAATATTTTAACGAGCCTTGGCTTCTCCACTGTGTAGAGCTCGTACATCTCTTTGGAGGAGAAGGCAGTTGTGGATGTAACATTTCGTTGTCCAAACTAGTGGTTGGACATGGATGTATTGTACGACTGGAACTTATACTTCTTTATATAATAAGAGCCAACAGGTTTGATGCATACGTTTTATTGTATTTCAGCTATTCAGTTTACTCTAAATGATATATGTATATCTTTTCTTATGCATGCATGTATAATTATATGTGTATGTATGTATGAATCTTTCTTAAATGTGTTGTTGGTTTAACTATCACTTTGGATTGCTAGCTAACTTGCCTTCCATGTTGTGATGCATCTTCACTCATGTGTTCCCTTCTTAACTTCGTGCTATCACATTTTTCCAAGGGGGGCACTCATCTCAACCCCCATGTGTTAGAACCTCTCATGCACCTTCCTTGGCTCACTGCAACTGTCACACCCTTGCTACCAATAGAGTTATTTTACTTGCCTCTATGCAAAATTGCATTCAACGCATTACCATACGACCCATTATTGGGACTCCTACACCAAACTGTCTGAGGTCTAATTGGGGCTTCTTTCCGGGCAGATCCCCTGACATGTTGGCAGGTCCAACACAGTCAACATTTTTTGTGCTAGAAGGAGGGCAAGATGACAAGCTGTGTCCTCTCATCTTGTTTTGAACCTTTTCATATCTATCATGGATTCTTGCACTCTTCTCCCTCCATGATGTTTTTTGAACCCCAAAGATGTCACCATCACGAGGGAGCTTTTCGATCACTTGTCCACTTAAGCATATGATGGTGAAGGAGAAGTGGCTTGGACTGAGTTCTTACGTGACTTTATTTCCATGCTTCATCAGGAAGATGGATGTTCTGACGAACATGCCAATTTTCTTCTTTCATACACACTTTGTGAATCTCCACATTGGTGGTTGTGCACCCTATCGACTGACAGCGTGTACTCACTTGAGCACTTATCTGATCTCATTGAAGACACTTTCTAGCATTTTGATCCAGAACATCCTGACCAGAAACTGTTACAACAAAGAAAGGCTCCACATGAATCGACTATAGATTTTTGGCAGCGCTTCCGTGATTTGCAGTTTCAAGCTCCAAAAAGCCAGATGAAATTATTCTATGTTTGGGACCAATTCGAGTACTTTCTTAAGAAATTTTCTCGTCCCAAGAAGACATTTGAAATCAAACCTCACTCAACATTCTTCAGTGATGGAGCTGTGTAATCTTAGATGGACGCAGTCATTGTCACAAGTGACTGTCCACCACCCCCTCATCAAACAACTTCACCACTGCACAGTGACTGTCCTCCACTCGGACTGCATGATCCTATTGCTCATGCATTGGAGGAATCTTACATTGCAAGCACACATGCATGACGCAAGTTGTCTTTGATTCTTTAGCTTTCTTGGATGTCACAGTCAAGAATGTGTGTATGCTTCGCAACTGCATGTAGTGTTCCATAAGACTGTGATATGTCCACAGACTACTTGTCATATACTTGCACCCACTTATGTCCTATGGGCACTTTGAAACATGAAGTGTGTTTGTCTTCATTGTTATATCTTTCTTGCTTGCTGGTTCACACAACCGGGTTGCTCGCGGACCAAGCCTTCACCAACATGGGTCAACCAATTCGTCGGTGATTGCATTGGAAATATCACTTCACGTGATCAGGCCCATGCACCATTAGCTTAGGAATAGGAGTAGTGTTTTCTTTCAGTTTGTTTGCTTTCATGCTTGTTTGCTTACTTGCTTTGTTTGTTTGTTTGTCTACTTTCTTGTTTACTTACTCACTTTGCTTTCGCTTTTGCTTTTGCTTCTGCTTCGCTTTGTTGTTTCTTTGTTTGTTTTCTTGTTTCGTTCATAGGATAGTTTCCCATGAAACCATGTATGAATCTTGAAACAAGCTGGGTAAAGTACAAGAGGCCTTGTACAACTATAACTACTTGTTTATCTGTCATCTTGCCTCTATATGAAGAACTTGTTAACTTTTGTCCATGATACGTCGATAGAAAATGTGTATTGCTCGAAGTGAACCTTGGTGAAAACACAGCACTTGCGTGCTAACTAGTGTCACCTACTCTAATCGATTGTTTTTGGGTTAACCCTTGTCAAGAACTAATGACAAGAACCTCTAAATTTGGAGATGACTACAAGTTTGATCATCCCCTTTGGGTTCCATCTAGTGGAATTCCAAACTGGAAAGAACTGATTGTTAACTCTATATTTCTATTTAATTGTATTGAGTTGTAACTTAGTACTTACAGTAGCTTGTTTTCAATTAGCATATAATGTTTTAATGTTTTAGCATATAATAATATACAAGTTATTTCAATTTTAGTAAATAATTCTCCCCTGACAATATATACCTTATTTTAAAATATCCCTAATTTTGTTATAAAAAAAAATTGTCGATTGTCCAATATCTTGAATCATATGTATTTTACTTATCATTCACATCTTTCCCATTGTTATGGATTATGTGCAGTTTTATGATCCATCTTGCATATCTTGCCTTCAATCTCTTTTTATTCATAAACAAAAGAAAGGATGGATTTATATATAATTTAGAAACAAAAATATGTTACACTTTTAAATGGAGATATTTGTCTCATAATTGAATGTGTGCTTGCATGCCTATTCTTATTTTATCCCCAATTTCTATTATTGATTGACTGAATGAGTTGTGTTCTTCTAATCTCAACCAAAATAAATCTGTTTCTTATCCTCTTTGCCCATGTAATTTTCAATGGGCTAAATGAATTACTTTCCATATTATGATGTTGAATCCTTTCTAAACAACATCCACTCATAGATGAGTTTGATTGCATTGAGAGGCGGTTTCCAACCTAGTATGGTAGAGATGATGTAATGTCTTGTAAACATTTTGACTAGGACAAAATAAATAAAAATGAAAATAGAAATTCTACATTTTATTACTATTTTTATTCTCTTTTGTTGGACAAAATTGATGTGGTCAAGTTACTCGGTTTTTGAGCTCCAGGTTTATGGGAACCCGTGGTATTGAAAAATGGTATTCATGTGGAATATAACATATTTAAAAGGAGAAATTAAACCAGCCTAGATCCATCTTAACTTCGGAGAAATGAAGGGCTAAGAGGGATCAAATCTCTTTTAATCCTAAAGGAAATTTGCATCTCAAGACATTTGATCCCTCTTTTCCCTTGGTATATCTAGGGTTAAGATGGATCTAGACTGGTTTGTCCAGCAAAGAGTTCCAAGCTACTCAAGTTTGATTTCTCAAGTGTTGTATGTCAAGTTTCAAGGTATGTGAGAGGTATGTTCTATAAGAACAAACACAAAGAGAAAAAGGAAAGGTCAACGACATGCATCAAATCCATGGAATATTATACTTGTTAAGGTCACTTGGGGGAATTCAACCTGGGTGGGGAGGATAATACTCCTCCCAACTATTTGGACTAAATCAAAATGACAAAATTGGCAGATCCTTGGTTATCACAACAATTATATTTTCGAAGTTCTATTGTAGTACTTGGTACTATTTGTGTGTGTCAATATGATTAGCATCAAAGTGAAGATAATAAGGATAAGCACACTTGATTACGCATCTGTGTTTATGAAGTAAATAGACATTTGTCTTCGAGCCTGGAAAACTTATTAATGTGATATGTTATTAGTGGATTATGGGTTGCGTTGTGGGAAATGATTACCACATGCAAGTGTTAATATGTTATTATTTTTTATAGCAATATATTAAGATTATCTACACCTAAATAATGTGTATGACCTTATGCTTTAGTTAACACATTTCAGTTGTATTAGAGAGTAATTTATTTCTATGAAACTTTTATTCCTTCGGGAAATGAAATTCCCAATCATGGCTTAATTGTAGTTCTCGCATATGGTATGGATCTTACAATCTTTACGTAACTGGTTTTTCACCCTTGACATTTAGATTATAGCAAGAATAATAGCCTTACAGTTATTGTTGTCTTGTTTCCTCTACTCTGTCCCATCTACAGATTTGTAGTTCTTTCTTGTTTTTTCTAGCCCCATATTCAACTACTACTCGCAGTGTTATTATATGAACTTCCTATTAGGTATATACATGCTTATTGTAAAGTTCAATCTAAACAATGCCTGAGTAAGTTGTCAAGTTGTTGTAACTTTTGGTTTCGTATATCCAATCTTGTAAGGTCGGGAACAAGGCTTTTCCATTTTAAAATACATGATTAACTTTGATGTGACAAGTAATTTTACATATTTTATGTGGCTCTAGGTTTCGTCTGTTGCTACAAGAAGTGAGTCCCCACCATGGCGAGGTGAGCTTGAGTGTCCTGTAAGCTAAACAGAGAATTTTTTTTTATTTTTTATTCATAGATTACATCCTTCTAATATAGTTGTAATTTTGCTTTTTTTTGTAATGTTTGATTTCTTTTGATGTTGTTTAATTTGGATTTTTTTTGTGTTGTTGATTTTGATAAAATTGAACTCAGTACTATATGAAAACTAGCATCTCCAAATTTGGTTCAAAATGAAAGTTCCACCATCCAAAATATAGGTTGGAAACCTTAAAATTAGAGGAGAATGTTGATGGAAGTGAGGTACTCAAATCGGTCTGTGTTTTCACCCATTATTTTTTGTCTTCCATTTAATATGATATGTAATCAGTCCCGAATTTATATGCTCTTTATTTTGTAGGTCAAACGTGTTGCTCTTTCAATACCAGAGATGTTTGAGGAGCTTGAGTGCAATGTAAGATACTCAATGATGAGTCTTGTAGTATACCTAGGGGGAATATTATGGGGTACAGATGGAGGTATCACTAGATCGAGTAACCACTGCCTCTGGGATGGCTAGATGCATGTGCGTGGTACTAGTGGACTACTCTTTTGAGTAATTCTTATTATTTGTGTTATTCTTATGTTTCATCCTTAAAAATTGCACAATGTAGTCCCTGAACCTGCAGTCACTCCCAGCTGGAATTGTTCATTGCACAATCCCAGTAGCCATTTTAGATTGTGCATTGTGCAAGTCCAGCAACCTGTCTTTCCTCCTAGATAGCCTAAAAATCCTTTTGCACAGTTCTAGCAGCCAATCACCCAACCTCCCATAAAAAATTGCATAATATTTCCCATCAATTTCCCAAGTATGTGTTGTGTCATTCCCCGAATTTGCTTTGGTTTTTGCTAACATATTTCTTGCCATGCATGTTGATTGTCTCCAGATATTTCAAGTTTTCATCCATCTCTTAGCAGTACTGGAATTATGGTTTCCAAGAGAACAGGATCATAGGACACTAATGGAAATGCAGCTGGAGCAGCAATTGAGCGAGTGTCGTCTAATCTATCGATCTATGAAGATATGAAGTTGTATCTGGACAAGGACATGAAACTGAAGTGTCAAGAGGTCAATGAAACATTTGCAAGCACTTTTGAGAAAGACCTCGAATACCATCAAGTGTACGTGAACATTCAAAAGTCTGGCTTGTACCGAATTGCATGCAGATACCCCGCGTTCCCATACGTGAACATGATACACTGGATTGTCTCTCACACTAATCTCGAGACAATGACCTTGAGTAGTGTTAGTGGGATGAATCTTGTGACCTTCTGGGAATGAGATTATGATGAGATGTATCAGACGTCAGAGCCCGTGACTGTCATGAAGACTCCATCCAGCTTACCCAACAGCAATGCTAACTCCAAAGACATTCTGAAGAACTGGGTAAAGGAGCTGGCTCGATTCAGGTTGACACCCAACCATATCTAGAAGACAAAGATACTAAGGAAGGTGTACCAATACTTGGTCATATTTTCATGTCGACTGTATGGCCAAGAAAGAATGGAAACCTTCCCACAGAGTTGGGTGCTTGCACTGGACCAACTGGCCAGAGAAGTAAAACCATGTAACTCATCTGGCATAGTGGTTGATCAGCTGAAGAAACAAGTAATGAAGGCTCGACGGTCACCCGATGGAATGCATGTAGAGATCTACATGTCTGCCTACATCCTAGATGCAGTCTATGCTTGACAGAAGCTCCTGGGTTTGGAGTGGGCATGGTCACTGGTGGAGACTATTGTGAACACATATTTCAATTTGTTGTCCGAATGGAGCTTCAAAGGATTAATCACACGGTTGTCTGATCATTTTCTCACCCCAGTGTACAAGATAATATTTGAAAATGATCCACCCTGCATGTCAAAGGAAGCAATAGAGGCATTGCAAATTGGTATGCCTCACCATCTGGCACTTTTATCCAAATGTTCAGTGCGAAGAATCCTCTGCATGTTCTTTCGAAGTTTGCTTTTGACATACTTGTAATGTAGGAAGTAGCATATCACATCTTGGCAGGATTGACAGCTAGACTGCATTGGAAGAAGAAGGCATTTTGGCTCGCTCTTCTGTTGTGGATTGGGTTATATGAGATCTGAAGTATCAAGCAAGTAGATGTCGAAGTATAACAGATGAATAGATACAATCCATATGACCCACATTTCATTGTGAAGGATCATTGTACAAGAGTTCAGTTCAACTAGATCCATGGGCCATTTTATTGGACTGAGGAGGACCCATGGAGATATTGCTACAATTTCTCCAGACCCAATGAACAGGTCAGCTTCACTGTGGAGTGGTTAGCGAAGAAACATGAAGCAACATCACGGGGAGCAGTAGTAGCAGTAGTGGCAGTAGAGGAAACCATACCAATGTGAGGACAAAGGTAAGAGGTAAATTGTCGATCACATGGAGGAGGAGCAAAGCTGCAAGTTTCGAGTAGATCAATTGGTAGAGAAAGCAGCAATGGCTATAGAGGCAAAGAGGCACTAGCAGGACATGTGAATAACGCAAAGGCATAGGGATAAAAAGTGAATGGAAGAGACAGAGAAGGAGTTGCGTGAGCTGAGGGAGCAACTGCGTAACGAACAAGAGATGTGCAAACAGGAGAGGGAAGCACAATAGTAGCAGATACAGCAGGGGGCACAACATGTTCAAAAAGGTGAAGCAGTGCTTGTACAAGTAGTTGATTCATCAGAACAACTGGCATCAGGCGAACAAGGTGAACCATCACAGGAGCGAGACTTCGCTCATGAGATATAATAGGCACTTCAACAGTTGGATGCAGACATGGAGTAGTAGGAGTTGGAATAGGACACCGACCTCATCCCTCACCACAAATAGGTCGAATCACCTACTTCAATGCATCCAGATGATGAGCAAGCCTCAAATGAACAAGGAGGCACTGAGATCCTTTGTGATCATCCGGAACGAGAGATGCACAACATCTCATTCGACCAATCTCATCATAGAGTTGTGTTGTCTCGTAGAGTGTCAACTTTTAATGATCATACATCTCCTGTGCAAGTTGAGGAACGAGTGATCATGAATAATGTGCACAAACATCTAGTTTCCTTGGCCAATGCAACTAGAGCGTATGTCGAAGAAACTAGCTCAAGTGTTCACTTCCTGATGGCTGAGAATGAGCGATTGGAAAAGGGACAACAAACGACTAAGCAAGGAGGAGACTTGGTGACAATGTTCGCCCAAGTTGAATGGAAGAAGGAAATACTAGATGAAGTATTGTCCCTTGACACAGTTATGCGAGCATTATACTCCAAGTTTGGTACTGTGCATAAGGCAATCGTCCATCTCAATGGATGGCAACAGCGATGTGTTAGAAGAACGCGCATATTGATGAACTGGCATGCTGTTGTTGATGACATGCAAACATGGACAATGAAATACAAGGGAGCCCCGCTTCACTTGCCTAAGATGATGAGGGCCAATGCGGTCGAGCTGAAGGCACGAATCTAAAGTCAGATTCGGAACTATGAAGAGCTCCTGCAGCTCATCACTAGCATACAAGCTTTCCATGCATGAGTATTCAAGAGTATGGATAGTGTGGTGCACACACATGTGATCCCATCACTTGGGGCTCTCACCCAGGTGAAGACAAAGAAACAGGTCCGACTAGAGCTTGACTCATACTTCGACAAGTTGATGTGCATTGCCACCAGCCCAGACTTGCCCATCAGTGTAGACATCATGCACAAGTATGTTGTTGGTTCGACCACATTGAAGACAATGATGTGCATGCTTTTAGAAAAGTTGGACAGAGGAGCCCGAGTAGTGTACCCGGATGCTATGGAGGCAAGGGTTAGGATTCAAATGTATGTCATCGTAGAACACATGGACACCATCAAGGACTACAGATGTTGGCATCAATATGTTATTGTTCATCAGCATGAGGATGTTGAGGAGTTGGACTTTCATGGTTGTCTAAGTCAGAGTGATGTCTAGCATGGCTTGCTCAAGCCACTTTTTTCACATGGGTACATGTGCATTGTAATGTTAAGTCATGTCAAGTGTCAATAGTTGGATGTAACAGTCATAGATTAGGTGAAGAGTCATGAGGGTAGTTGAACCGTCACAAAGGGGAATGTCAAGGGTCACCCCACCCTTTGTTATAAATAGTCCCTCATAACTCATTATATAGGCTTTTGGTCAGCCAAGCTTCCGATAAGACTATCTTGGAGAGAGCTTGGATAGTATTGTAACACGCCTTGGATTCTCCACTACATGGAGCTAGTACATCTCTTTGGAGGAGCTTGCGGATGTGGCTGTAACGCTCCACTATTGGAGCTAGTGGTTGGACATGGATGTATTGTATGACTGGATCTTACACTTCTTTATATAATAAGAGCCAGCACGTTTCATGCATATGTTGTATAGTATTCCAACTATCTTGTTTACTCTAAATGCAATATGTATTTTGATTCTTACACACGCATGTATGGAATTTTTTGTCTGAGCATGTATGAATGTTTCTGAAATGCGTTGATTGGTTTAACCATTACTTTGGATTGCCAGCTGACTTTCTTTCCAGTTTGCGATGTATCTTCGCTCGTGTGTTCCCTTCACATCCAAGTACTTTTATCAATTGCCAAGGGGTGCACTCATCTCAACCCCCATGTGTTATAACCTCTCATGCACCTTCCTTGACTCACTGTAGTGGTCACACCCTTACTACCAATAGAGTTATCTTGCTTGCCTTTGTGCGAAATCACATTCAAGGCATTACCATACAACCCACTATTGGGACTCCTACACCAAACGGTCTGAGGTCTAATTGAGACTTCTTATCGGGGACATCCCCTTGACCTATTGGTGGGTCCAACACCGTTAACATTTCTGACGCTAGAAGGAGGGCATGATGACAAGTTTGTCCTCTCATCTAGTTTTGAACCTTTGCGTATCTTTCATGGATTAACTCTTCTCCCTCCATGTTCTTTTTTGAGTCATGAACATGTCACCATAATAGGGGAGTTTTTCGATCTCTTGTCCACTTACACATATGATGGTGAAGGCAAAGTGGCCTGGCCTGAGTACTTACATGACTTTCTTTCCATGCTTCATGAGGAAGATGGGTGTTCTGACGAACAGGCCAGCTTGATGCTTGCATACACACTTCGCGAATCACCACATTGATGGCTACTCAACCTACTGGCTGACAGCATGAACTCACTTAAACACTTTTGTGATCTCATTGAAGACACTTTCTATCATTTTGATCCAGAATACCTTGACCAAAAAATGCTACAGTGATTGAAGGCTCCGCATGAATGAATTATGGATTTTTGGCAGCACTTCCGTGACTTATAGTTTTAAGCTTCGAGGAGCCAGATGAAATTTGCCAATCTTTGGGACTAGTTCGAGTATTGCCTTAAGAAATCTACCCATCCCAAGAATAAGCTTAAGATCAAGCCTCGCTCAACATTCTTCACTAATGGAGCTGTGCAATCTCATGTGAATGTAGTCACTGTCTTGACTGAGTGTCCACCTTCCCCTCATTCAACAGCTCCACCACTGCTGAGTGATGTTGAGGATCATGCTCACACACCTATTCAGCTTTCACATCCTCCCAACATCAGTTCACTCAATTTTTGCACAAATTTGGTTGTGAGTCCTTCGAGTTCTCATATGCATTATGTTCTATGACCTCCACCTTCGCACTCGGGTGCTCCTCCAGATGATATTGTCTTATGTTTTTCCATTCCAGACTCTTCACTTGTTTTGAATGAGGAACAAGCCATTGACAAAGTTGGTGTTGCACAACCAACATGCACTGTCATTCATGAAGAGTATGAGTGGGAGCTTGAACATCAAAACTTGGCGAAGGATGAATCAGTGAAGTAACTCCACCAGGGTAATGACCAGGCTCACTAGAAGCAAAGCCATGCTTGTGTTCCTATGTGACTCTGTTGGGGTACTGTCTAGGCCTATTGGCAGTGGAGCAACACCAGAGATGAAACTAAGACTCTAACAACTATACTACTTGTGCACCAATATACCCCTCAACCCCAATCGAAACAAGTGGGTTGCCTTGGCTTGGGATGTGTGTAAATTGACCAAGATCTTGGTAGATGCTACTTCTTTCAATCAAGCTAGTGTGAAACCAAGATGAGTTGAAAAATGAACAATAATTCCAGAGGTGTTAGACTTTCTTTTCATGAATAAGGTCCATTCAGAGAGCTAAGTTCTACCAGTGTGTCGCCAAGTGTTATAGCGGCTATAACCACCCTCTAAAATTTTGCCTTAGCCTTGTTTTGGAGCCTCCCTACCAACCTTTCATAGCACCTTGTCTTGCTTCATCAAGTACACAACCTTCAGTGTTTTACTTGCATAAAGGCAGCCTGTCGATCACAGCTTGATGCATTCCCCTCATAGGTTGTTCACCCAGACTTGATCCATTTGCAGGTTGAGCAGATTCCCCAAGAAATTGTGCATTTTTGAATGGAAACTGGCTTTTCCTCCAAAAATTATGCAATCATGTCTCACAGCCTGCTAGGCTCCAGAAATGTGCAATTTTGCTAGTCAGCACTCCTAGTGAAAATTGCACAATTTTCCTCGGTAGGGCTACTCAGCCCAAAATTTGCACAAATTTGGGCAGCAGTCAGTTGCTCTGCCTAGAAATTGCACAAATCTCCTGGGTAGCCAGCCCAGCTCCAAGCCAGAAATGCACATTTTTCTCAAGTAGTTGAGTAGCTTCATGCATGAGTAGCCCAGTTGACCAGTTCCACCCGAGACCAAGGAAACTTGACTTTCATGCATGGCTTCCTTTTTCCTGGAATAGAGAAAGGCAACATGCAAACGACGTCCCATGATTTAGGGAGCTATTTTTAGCAATTGGAGGTTACATGCAAAGTTGTTTTAGAAATGTTCCTCCAATTGTCACTTTTTCCTAGATTTGTGGCATGCGCATCATGAGCTCAAATTTTATTTATTCGATGCATCGGAGCTCATTCTTTCACATCAATCTTGGAGCTCTGACATCCCACATCACATCTAGGACTCTTTGACACAGCTGACTCATCTATTCACAGGTAAGTGGCCTAAACTTTTCTTTTTCAGCATTTCTGTCGCTTTTTGTGTATTCATTTGTGTGAGTATTGTTTGCTTTGTTTCTTTGAACACTTGCCGTTTACATGTATACTAGCTTGTTCTATCTCTGTATCAATTTTCATTGCTATCCCCCTACTGCTGCATGCATGAAATTGTTTTGCACGAACGATCGTCGATTCAGCGAATCGCTTCACCCACATGTATGTTGATCTATTTTCTGAATCTTTCATTCATGTTTGCATGTACTATTAATCACTTCTACTTTCACTTAGTGTCACCATGCATTCACTATCATATTTTCTTTCAATTTCTTGTTGGCGAGTCAGGCCAACCTTGGCTCAGACTCTGCCTTCACTCAAACAACAATGCGCAATCTTGGGAAGGAAGGCTCTACCTTCCTCTCCAGAAATATGCATTTCTTCTTATCACTATCCTCCAGGATTGTTTTGCGCATTTTTGAGGGACTGTGATTGTTGGCCCAGAAAATTGCACAATGTAGTCCCTGAGGCTACTGTCACTCCCAGCTGGAATTGTGCATTACGCAATCCCAACAGCCAACAACCATTATGGATGGAACATTGTGTAAGTCCAACAGCAAGTCTTGCCTCCCATATATCCTAGACTAACTTTTGTGCAGTTCTAGCAGCCAGTCACCCAACCTCTTAGAATAAATTACACAATCTCGCCCATCAGTTTCCCAGGTATGTATTGTTTCATTCCCCGAATTTGCTTTGGTTTTCGTTAACATATTTCTTTCCATGCATGTTGCTTGTCTCCATATATTTCATGTTTTCATCCATCTCTTAGTAGTATCGATCAATGGTTTCCAAGAGAACAAGATCACAGGACACTGATGGAAATGCAACTGGAGCAGCAGTTGAGCGAGTGTCCTCTAGTCTACCGATCTATGAAGATACGAAGTTGTATCTAGACAAGGACATCAAATTGAAGTGGCAAGGGGTCAATGAAACATTTGCAGGCACTTTTGAGGAAGACCTCGAAGACCATCAGGTGTAAATGAGCATTCACAAGTTCGGCTTGTAACGGATTTCATGCAGATACCCCACATTCCCATGCGCAGACATGATACACTGAATCGTCTCTCACACTGATCTTGAGACGATGACCTTGAGGAGTGTTAGTGGGACGAAGCTTGCAACCTTTTGGGCACGAGATTATGAAGAGATTCATCAGATGTTAAAGCGTGTGACTGCCATGAAGACTCCATTTAGCTTACCCAACCGCAGTGCTAACTCTAGAGAGATTCTAAAGAACTAGGTAAAGTAGTCGGCTCGATTTATGTTGATACCCAACTAGATCTATAAGACAAAGATACTAAAGAAAGTATACCAATACTTGGTCATATTTGCATGTCAACTATATGGCCAAGCAAGCACAGAAACATTACCATAGAGTTGGATGGTTGCACTGGACCAATGTGCCAGAGAAGGAAAACCATGTAACTGGTCTGGCATATCAGCTCATCAACTGAAGGAACAAGTAATGAAGGCTCGACAGTCACCTAGAGTAATGCATGTAGATATCTACATCTCTACCTACATCCTAGATGCAATCTGTGCCTGATAGGAGTTCATAGGTTTGGAGTGGGCATGGTAACCAACGTATACTATTGTGAACACATATTTGAAGTTGTTATCCGAATTTAGCTTCAGAGGAGTAATCACATGGTTGTCCAATCATTTTTTCACCCCAGTGTACAAGATGATATTCGAACAAGATCCACCCTACATGTCAAAGGAAGTAATGGAGGCATTAATAAGCATTGCAGATTGGTATGTCTCACAGTCCGACACTTTTATCTGAATGTTCAGAGTTGAGAACCCTCTGCATGTTCTTCTGAAGTTTTCCTTAGACATACTTTTCATGCAAGAAGTATCATATCACATGTCGGCAGGATTGATAAGTAGGTTGCACTGGAAGGAGAAGGCACCTTGGCCCGCTCTTCCGTTTTGGATTGGGTTATATGAGATCTAGAGTATCAAGCAATAGGATGTTGAAGAAGAATATATGAAGAAGTACCCACTCCACCTCCGAAGCTACAATCCATATGACCCACATTTCATTGTAAAGGATCACTGTACAAGATTTCAGTTCAACTGGATCCATGGGGCATTTCATCGGGTCAAGGAGGACCCATGGAGATATTGCTATATTTTTCCCAGATCTAATGAACAGGTCGGCTTCGTTGTGGAGTCATTAATGAAGCAACATGAAGTAGCATCATGGAGAGTAGCAGTTTCAACAATGGTGGTAGAGGCAAGCATACCAGTGTGAGGACAAAGGTAAAGGGAATATTGTCGATTGCATGGAGGAGGAGAAAACCTACAAGTTTCGAGCAGATCCATTGGTAGAGAAAGCAACAATGGCTATAGAGGAAAAAAACCACCAGCGTGACATGTGAATAACACAAAGGTAGAGGGATAAGAAGAGAATGGAAGAGACAAAGAAGGAGTTGCATGAGTTGATGGAGAAACTCCGAAAGGAGCAAGAGCTATGCAAATAGGAGAGGGAAGCACAACAACAGATGATACAATAGGGGGTGCAACATTTCAAACAGATGACGAAGCACCCGTACAAGTAGTTGATTCATCAGAATAGTTGGCAATAGGTGAGGAGGGTGAACCATCGCAAGAGCGAGACTTCGCTCATGAGATAGAACAAGCACTTCAACAGTTGGATGTAGACATGGAGTAGCAGGAGTTGGAACAGGAAATCGACCTCATGCCTAGCCATAAAGAGGTCAGCTCACCCACTTCAATGCATCCAAATGATGAGTAAATCTCGAATGACCAAGGAGACACTGAGATCCTTGTTGATCAGCTGGAAGGAGAGATGTACAACATCTCGTTCGACGAATCTGATCATAGAGTTGTGCAGTCTCGTGGAATGTCAACTCTGGATGATCATACATCTCCTGCGCAAGTTGAGGAATGAGTGATTGTGATGGATGTGTTCAAACATCCAACTGCCTTGGCCGATCCAACCAGAGTGTATGTCGAAGCCACTAGCTCAATTCTTCACTTTTTGATAGCTGAGAATGAGCAAATGGAAAAGGAACTACAAATGGACAAGTAAGGAGGAGACCTAGTGACAATGTCTGCCCGAGCTGAACGAAAGAAGGCAATACTAGATGAAGTATTGTCCCTTAACATAGTTATGTGAGCATTTTACTCCAAGTTTGTACCGTACATAAGGCACTCGTCCATCTCAACGGATGGCAGCAGTGGTGTGCCAGAAGAGCACGTATATTGATGAAATTGCATGTTGTTTTTGACGATATGCAAACATGGACAAAAAAATACAAGGGAGCCCCACTTGACTTGCCTAAGATGATGAGGGCCAATGTAGTTGAGCTGAAGGCATGTATCCAAAGTAATATCTGGAACTATGAAGAGCTCCCACAACTCATCACTAGCATACATGCTTCCCATGCATGAGTATTCAAGAGTATGGATAGTGTGGTGTGCACACATGCAATCCCATCACTTGGGACTCTCACCCAAGCGAAGACAAAGAAACAAGTCTGACTAGAGCCTGACTCGTACCTCTACAATTTGATGTGCATTTCCACTAGCCCAGACTTTCCCATCAGTGTAGACATCATGCACAAGTATGTTGTTGGTCCAGACACATTGAAGACAATGATGCACATGCTTTCATACAAGTTGGATAGAGGAGCCCGAGTAGTGTTCCTGGATGCTATGGAGGCAAGGGTTAGGTTTTAGATGGCAGAACACATGGACACCATCAAGGACTATATATCTTGGCATCCATATGTTACTATTGATTAGCATGAGGATGTTGAGGAGTTGGACTTCCATGGTTGTCTAAGTCATAGTGATGTCTAGCATGGCTTGCTCAAGCCATTTTGTTCACATGGGTACATGTGCATTGTAATGTTAAGTCATGTCGAGTGTACTTCAAGTGTCAACGGTTAGATGTGCTAGTCATAAAGTAGGTGAAGAGTCATGAGGGTAGTTAAACGGTCACAAACGGGAATGTGAAGGGTCACCCCACACTTTTCTATAAATAGTCCCTCATAACTCATTGTATAGGCTTTTGGTCAGCCAAGCTTCTGATAAGACTATCTTGGAGAGAGCTCGGACAGTACTGTAGCGTGCCTTGGCTTCTCCACTGCACGAAGCTAGTACATCTCTTTAGAGGATCAGGCGGATGTGGCTGAAACGTTCCACTATTGGAGCTAGTGGTTGGACATGGATGTATTATATGACTAGAAATTACACTTCTTTATATAATAAGAGCCAACACATTTCATGCATATGTTGTATTATATTCCAGCTATCTTGCTTACTCTAAATGGCATATGTAATTGCTTTGTTACACACGCGTGTATGGATTGTTCTGTATGAGCATATATGAATGTTTCTTAAATGTTTTGATTAGTTTAACCATCACTTTGGATTGCCAACTGACTTGCTTTCCATCTTTTGATGTATCTTCGCTCGTGTGTTCCCTTCCCATCTGAGTACTATTACAGGTTTCCAAGGGGCACACTCATCTCAACCCCTGTGTGTTAGAACCTCTCATGCACCTTCCTTAACTCACTGCAGTGGTTACATCCTTGCTACCAACAAAGTTATCTTGCTTGCCTCTGTGCGAAATCGTTCATATAGTTCGCTCGTTTCGTTCGTAGGTTAGTTTCGCATGAAACCATGTATGACTCTTGAAACGATTTGGGTGAAGTACAAGAAGTCTTGTACAACTATCACTACTTAGTTATCTATCATCTTGCCTCTATATGAAGAACTTGTTACTTTTATTCCATGATACATAGAAGGAAAATATGTATTTTTTGAGGTGAACCTCGGTGAACACACAACACTTGCGCGCTAACTAGTGTCACCTTCTCTCATCAGTTGTTTTTGGGTTAACCCTTGTCAGCTCAGTCAAGTATAGTAAGGTGAGGTGGAAAAATATTAACAGGCATGTCAGAGATACAATAAACTACTTCTCTGCTGGAATAACATCTCGTGCTCTCAATAAGTTGGGATCCCTCTTCAACCTCTGAAATGAATAAGTGTTATGCACAGTTAAAAAAATGAAAAATGAAAAAATGAAAAAGTTAAAAAATTCAAATGAAAATGAATAAGGTGAAAGAAGAGAAAGGCTTCCTACGTAGAGAGGTGATCTAAGTAACTCCACCAGGGTAATGACCAAGCTCACTAGAAGCGAAGCCATGCTTCTGTTCCTATGTGACTCTGCTAGGGTACTATCTTGGCCTACTGGCAGTGGAGCAACACCAGAGATGAAACTAAGACTCTGACAACTATACTACCTGTGCACCAATATACCCCTCAACCCCAATCGAAACAAGTGGGTTGCCTTGGCTTGGGATGTGTGTCAATTGACCAAGATCTTGGTAGATGCTACTTCTTTCAATCAAGCTAGTGTGAAACCAAGATGAGTTGAAAAATGAACAATAATTCTAGAGGTGTTAGACTTGCTTTTCATGAACAAGGTCCTTTCAGAGAGCTGAGTTCTACTAATGTGTCGCCAAGTGTTATAGCGGCTAGAACCACGCTCTAAAATTTTACCTTAGCCTTGTTTTGGAGCCTCCCTACCAACCTTTCACAGCACCTTGTCTTGCTTCGTCAAGTACAAAACCTTCAGCGTTTTACTTGCATAAAGGTAGCCTGTCAATCACAGCTTGATGCATTCCCCTCATAGGCTATTCACCCAGAATTGATCCACCTACAGGTCGAGCAAATTCCCCAAGAAATTGTACATTTTTGAATGGAAACTAGCTTTCCCTCCAAAAATTGTGCAATCCTGTCTCACAGCCTGCTAGGCTCCAAAAATGTGCAATTCTGCCAGTCAGCACTCCTAGTGAAAATTGCATAATTTTCCCCAGTAGGGCTACTTAGCCTAGAATTTGCACAAATTTGGGCAGCAGTCAGTTTCTCTGCCTAGAAATTACACAAATCTCCTGGGTAGCCAGCCCAACTCCCAGCTAGAAATGCGCATTTTCCTCAAGCAGTTGAGTAGCTTCATGCATGAGCAACCCGAATGACCAGTTCCACCCGGGACCAAGGAAACTTGACTTTCATGCATGGATTCCTTTTTCCTGGAATAGAAAAAGGCAACATGCAAAAGGCATCCCATGATTTAGGGAGCTATTTTTAGCAGTTGGAGGTTACATGCAAAGTTGTTTTAGAAATGTTCCTCCAATTGTCGCTTTTTCCTATATTTGTGGCATGCGCATCATGAGCTCAAAACTTATTTATTCAATGCATCAGAGCTCATTCTTTCACATCAATCTTGGAGCTCTAACATCCCACAACACATCCAGGACTCTTTGACACATCTGACTCAGCTATTCACAGGTAAGTGGCCTAAACTTTTCTTTTTCAGCATTTTTGTTGCTTTTTGTGTATTCATTTGTGTGATTATTGTTTTATTGGTTTCTTTGAACACTTGTTGTCATGTACATGTATACTAGCTTGTTCTAGCTCTATTTCAGTTTTCATTGCTATCCCCCTACTATCGCATACATGAAATTGTTTTGCACGAACGGTCACCGATTCGGCGAATCGCTTCACTCACATGTATGTTGATCTGTTTTATGAATCTGTCATTCATGTTTGCATGCACTATTAATCACTTCTACTTTCACGTAGTGTCACCATGCATTCACTATCATATTTTCTTTCAGTTTCTCGTTGGCGAGTCAGGCCAACCTTGGCCTGGACTCTGCCTTCACTTAGACAATAGTGCGCAATCTTGGGAAGGAAGGCTCTACCTTCCTCTCCAGAAATTTGCATTTCTTCTTATCACTATCCTCCAGGACCGTTTTGCGCATTCTTGAGGAATAGTGACTGTTGGCCCAGAAAATTGCGCAATGCAGTCCTTGAGGCTACTGTCTCTCCCAGCTGGAATTGTGCATTGCGCAATCCCAACAGCAAACAACCATTCTAGATTGCACATTGTGTAAGTCCAACAACTAGTCTTGCCTCCCAAATAGCCCAGACTGCCTTTTGTGTAGTTCTAGTAGCCAGTCACCCAACCTCTCAAAATAAATTACACAATCTCGCCCATCAATTCCCAGGTATGTGTTGTGTCATTCCCCGAATTTGCATTGGTTTTCGTTAACAGATTTCTTTCCATGCATGTTGCTTGTCTCCATATATTTCATGTGTTCATCCGTCTCTTAGCAGTATCGGTCAATGGTTTCCAAGAGAACAGGATCACAAGACACTGATGGAAATGCAGCTGGAGCAGCAGTTGAGCGAGTGTCCTCTAGTCTACCGATCTATGAAGATACGAAGTTGTATCTAGACGGGGATATCAAATTGAAGTGGCAAGAGGTCAATGAAACATTTTCAGGCACTTTTGACGAATACCTCTAAGACCATCAGGTGTACGTGAGCATTCACAAGTTCGGCTTGTAACAGATTTCATGCAGATACGCCACATTCCCATGCGCAGACATGATACACCGAATCGTCTCTCACACTGATCCCGAGACGATGACCTTGAGGAGTGTCAGTGGGACGAAGCTTGCAACCTTCTAGGCATGAGATTATGATGAGATGTATCATATGTCAAAGCGTGTGACTGCCATGAAGACTCCATTCAGCTTACACAACGGTAGTGCTAACTCCAGAGACATTCTGAAGAACTGGGTAAAGGAGCCGGCTCGATTTAGGTTGATACCCAACCAGATCTATAACACAAAGATACTAAGGAAAGCATACCAATACTTGGTCATATTTGCATGTCAACTATATGGCCAAGCAAGCATAGAATCCTTACCATAGAGTTGGATGGCTGCACTAGACCAACGTGCCAGAGAAGGAAAACCATGTAACTAGTCTGACATACTGGCTCATTAACTAAAGGAACAAGTAATGAAGGCTCGACAATCACCTAGAGGAATGCATGCAGAGATCTACATGTCTACCTACATCCTAGATGCAGTCTGTGCCTGATAGGAGTTCATGGGTTTGGAGTGGGCATGGTAACCGACAGAGACTATTGTGAACACATATTCCAAATTGTTGTCTGAATGTAGCTTCAGAGGAGTAATCACATGGTTGTCCAATCATTTTTTCACCCCAGTGTACAAGATGATATTCGAACAGGATCCACCCTGCATGTCAAAGGAAGTAATGGAGGCATTAATAAGCATTGGAGATTGGTATGGCTCATAGTCCTGCACTTTTATTTGAATGTTCAGAATTGAGAAGCCTCTGCATGTTCTTCTGAAGTTTTCCTTGGACATACTTTTCATGCAAGAAGTATCATATCACATGTCGACAGGATTGACAACTAGGTTGCACTGGAAGAAGAAGGCACCTTGGCCCGCTCTTTCATTTCGGATTGGGTTATATGAGATCTGGAGTATCAAGCAAGAGGATGTCAAAGCAGAATATATGAAGAAGTACCCACTAGACCTCCCAAGCTACAATCCATATGACCCACATTTCATTGTAAAGGATCATTGTACAAGATTCCAGTTCAACTGGATCCATGGGGCATTTCATTGGGTCAAGGAGGACCCATGGAGATATTGCTATAGTTTCTCCATATCTAATGAATAGATCAACTTCGTTGTGGATTCATTAGTGAAGCAACATGAAGCAGCATCATGGAGAGTAGCAATTTCAACAACGGTGGTAGAGGCAAGCATACCAGTTTGAGGACAAAGGTAAGGGGAATATTGTCGATTGCATGGAGGAGGGGAAAACCTGCAAGTTTTGAGCAGATCCATTGGTAGAGAAAGCAGCAATGGCTATAGAGGCAAAAAGCCACCAGCGTGACATGTGAATAACAAAAAGACAGAGGGATAAGAAGGGAATGGAAGAGACAGAGAAGGAGTTGCATGCACTAATGGAGAAACTCCGAAAGGAGCAAGAGCTATGCAAATACGAGAGGGAAGCACAGCAACAGACGATACAATAGGGGGTGCAACATGTTCAAATAGACGACGAAGCACCTATACAAGTAGTTGATTCATCAAAACAGCTGGCAACAGGCGAGGAGGGTGAACCATCACAAGAGTGAGACTTCGCTCATGAGATAGAACAAGCACTTCAACAGTTGGATGTAGACATGGAGCAGCAGGAGTTAGAACAGGAAATCGACCTCATGCCTCACCACAAAGAGGTCGACTCACCCACTTCAATGCATCAAAATGATGAGCAAGTCTCAAATGACCAAGGAGGAACAGAGATCCTTGTTGATTAGCTGGAAGGAGAGATTCACAACATCTTGTTCGACGAATCTGATCATAGAGTTGTGCAGTCTCGTGGAATGTCAACTCTGGATGATCATACATCTCCTGTGCAAGTTGGGGAATGAGTGATTATGACGGATGTGTTCAAACATCCAAATGCCTTGGCCGATGCAGCCAGAGTGTATGCCGAAGCCACTAGCTCAATTGTTCACTTTCTAATAGCCGAGAATGAGCGAATGGAAAAGGAACTACAAACGGACAAGCAAGGAGGAGACCTAGTGACAATGTCCACCCGAGCTAAATGGAAGAAGGCAATACTAGATGAAGTATTGTCCCTTAACATAGTTATGCGAGCATTTTACTCCAAGTTTGGTACCATACATAAGGCACTCGTCCATCTCAATGGATGGTAGCAGTGATGTGCTAGAAGAGCACGTATATTGATGAAATTGCATGTTGTTTTTGACGACATGCAAACATGGACAATGAAATACAAGGGAGCCCCACTTGACTTGCCTAAGATGATGAGGCCCAATGCAGTTGAGTTGAAGGCATGTATCTGAAGTAAGATCTGGAACTATGAATATCTCCCACAACTCATCACTAGCATACAGGCTTCCCATGCACAAGTATTCAAGAGTATGGATAGTGTGGTGTGCACACATGCAATCCCATCACTTGGGACTCTCACCCAAGCGAAGACAAAGAAACAAGTCTGACTAGAGCCTGACTCGTACTTCGACAAGTTGATGTGCATTTCCACCAGCCTGGACTTTCCCATCAGTGTAGACATCATGCACAAGTATGTTGTTGGTCTAGCCACATTGAAGACAATGATGCACATGCTTTCAGACAAGTTGGATAGAGGAGCCCGAGTAGTGTTCCTGGATGCTATGGAGGCAAGGGTCAGGTTTTAGATTACAGAACACATGGACACCATTAAGGACTATAGATCTTGGCATCAATATGTTACTGTTGATTAGCATGAGGATGTTGAGGAGTTGGACTTACATGGTTGTCTAAGTCATAGTGATGTCTAGCATGGCTTGTTCAAGCCATTTTTTTCACATGGGTACATGTGCATTGTAATGTTAAGTCATGTCAAGTGTAATTCAAGTGTCAACGATTAGATGTAATAATCATAAAGTAGGTGAAGAGTCATGAGGGTAGTTAAACGGTCACAAAGCAGAATGTGAAGGGTCACCCCACACTTTCTATAAATAGTCCCTCATAACTCATTGTATAGGCTTTTGGTCAGCCAAGCTTCTGATAAGACTATCTTGGATAGAGCTTGGACAGTATTGTAACGTGCCTTGGCTTCTCCATTGCACGTAGCTAGTACATCTCTGTTGAGGAGCAGGTGGATGTGGCTGTAATGTTCCACTATTGGAGCTAGTGGTTGGAAATGGATGTATTGTATGACTAGAAATTACACTTCTTTATGTAATAAGAGCCAGCACATTTCATGCATATGTTGTATTATATTCCAGCTATCTTGTTTACTCTAAATGGCATATGTATTTTCTTTCTTACACACGCATGTATGGATTGTTCTATATGAGCATATATGAATGTTTCTTAAATGTGTTGATTGGTTTAACCATCACTTTGGATTGCCAACTGACTTGCTTTCCATATTTTGATGTATCTTCGCTCGTGTGTTCCCTTCCCATCCGAGTACTATTACAGGTTTCCAAGGGGCACACTCATCTCAATCCCTGTGTGTTAGAACCTCTCATGGACCTTCCTTAACTCATTGCAATGGTTACATCCTTGCTACCAACAAAGTTATCTTGCTTGCCTCTGTGCGAAATCGCGATCAAAGCATTACCATACAACCCACTGTTGGGACTCCTACACCAAATGGCCTGAGGTCTAATTGCTACTTCTTACCGGGGAGATCCCCTTAACATGTTGGTGGGTCAAAAACCATCAACACAGTGATATTCTTAAATTATTTCATGTTGACGTAATTGAGAAACTCTTTTTGGAGAAATGGTCTCATGCTGGAAAGAAGGAAAACAAGAAACCTAAAGGGTTATTTTCTACTGGTATCTCCTTATTAGAGGTTGATGGATGTATTCAGAATGAGAAGATCATTTTGCTTATCAATCCTAGTTGGAAGTATAATTTAATCAATGTTAATGTGGAAAAAAAATTACAAGTTTCAACAAAACATATTGCAAAATCACAAGTTTCTAATGAGGATGTTCAAATTTATGAAGATTTGAAGCTTTATATGGATAAGTATGTGTTTCATTGTAATTTTTATACTTTATATATGGATAATATGGATGTTATTTTCAGATATTCTTGGATGGAATCTGTTGGTACTATCAATATTAATGTGCAAAAGAGCTTCATGAAGCCCTAGTATAAAAAGAAGAAAATTACATTGCAGGATATTTCCATTAAGACCCATATAGAGACTGTGGAGGAAAAAGCACAAAGCTCTAATGAGACTGACACATCATATGATGAGCCTTTGATGGTCAAAAACCAAACACAAACATCAAACCAGGTACCAGAAAACGCACCAAACACCACTTAGACACCAATAGTAGAGAATCAACGAAAGATATTCCATCAGTTAAAGCTTCAGCATATCACCACCCACATCACCCAACAAGACAACAACCAACAATGTGCAAATGAATTAGAAACAAGGAAAAAAATTCTAGGACAATTGATAGAGTGATGCAAAGATCCAACTACAACACATCAACGCAGAGGAACCTCCAGGATAAACTCCCATCTGAAGCAAGCGAGGCACCGACTAGATCTAGTAATTACTTGTGATGCACATGCATCATACCAGTGGACTATTCTTTTGAGTAGATCTTATTATTTGTGTTCTTCTTTTGTTTTGAGGATGATACATGTTTAAGGGGGGTGGAATGTATTATACCTAGGGAGATATTATCGAGTACAGAGGGAGGTACCCAAGGGAATAATGTAATAATGTGATGGGCCATACTTAATAAATGAAGTGGTTAATCAATGTCATGTAAGGGACCACAAGTGGTTAGCAATAATGTGATAATCCCATTGTATTAGATATATGTTATTGAGAGACCCGTGTTATTGTATGTATGAAGCCTATAAAGAGGCTAGAGACTCCCCATTGAGAGAGGTCAAGGATTATTGTATTGGAAAGAATATGGCTTTTGGAGTGTTCTCCTTCCTTAAGGAGTGATTGTATGGTGTTACCCTACCTCAAGGGTTTTGATATTATTAAAAGATATAAAGTCTCTCTATTTTGTTTCTTGCATCTGTATTGAGATTAGTGGAAGTTATTGGGTATAATTTCATTATCATATATTTTCATGTCAGATCTATTAAAAGTGATAATATTGTTATATTTTTATTTTAAAAGAAGTGTATTTTTTATTGAAATCTTACAGGTTGATTAGCATTTTTTTATACAAAGTGTACTCATTGATTATACCTAATGCGGTTTAATATTTTATGTAGCTGCAAATTTGGATCAAATTTCCAATTCAAACATCCTCATAGGATATGTAAGTTTTAGCTTGATTAGAGAAGTGTGGATGTTGGATTTTGTTAAAATTTCCCATTGCCATATTTTGCAACCTTGCAATAACTAATGCAACTAAAATTTCATATCATTTTTTATTTCATGATGCAGTAGTAAATATGCCACCAAATGTTATGCCATTTTCCTCCAATAATCAACCTTTAGTTGACTATTCAGGGGTAAGTTGGAGCCTCCTTTATATTTCAGAGTAATTTTTCTACAATGTTTTGTATATTTATAAAAAAATCTATGATGTTGGCGTCGAGATCTTCTTTAGTTAAATTTTTGTGGTTAATTAAATATATCTAGCATTATCTTTTATCTAGTGTATTCTATTGATATGTTGTTTATTATTCATATGTTTTCATATGCTTCCCCACCATAGTTTAGGAGCTCCTAGTCCTCCACAGAGGCCTGGAGAGATGGAATGTACAATGAGTGATTTATTATTCAATTTTTACCTTGTTCATATATACATTTATGTGTGTAGAGATGTTACATATAGTTACTTTCCCCTTGTGATGATTTATGAACATGGTTTGTCTCTATAGGGGAGTATAGAGCATTGACAGAAATTTATCTTTGGCCAGGAATGACTATATGAAGAGTGATTAAATGTATGTTACTATTGATTTGTTTTGAATGTGTGCTTGGTTGTCTGCAGAGTTTCTATATTGTGTTTTCCGGTTGGAGGTTGGTAGTCACAATTTCATATTCAAAATAATTCAAAAGGCCAATTCAAACAAGTAATGTGGATAAAATTATTTTGATGCAAGGAATGGAAGTGGAATCATTCTAAACCATTCTAGAAATATAATCTTGCTAATGCTTACCAATGTTTGATGGGCACTTGGTAGATTGAATTCAAGACCAACTTGAATAGAGCTTTTGAATTAGAAGCCTCCACAAAGGGCTTCCTCTTATTATGACAAATCCAACGACCCCATATTTAGCATTGCAAAGGAACCTTTAGTGACATTTAATTCAATTTCCTTCAACTTCGAAACCATGAGTGGGGGGTATCTGTTTGGGAAAAGTTACCTAGGACATGCACCTAGCTTGAAGTGTTGTTATGTGCTTTGTGTACATTCAAAAGCATGGGGTGTATCACTTGGTAGGACTTGAGCCCTATTGGGGGCTATAATAATCCACTTTTGTCAACATAGCAAAACATTACTGATACAAGTGTCTTTTATAATTTATGAAATGCTTACAAGTGAACTTCTAGTACATTTGGAGGTTTTGTAGTGTAGTAGAGCTCTGCTAAATGTATGTTTGGTGTGTAAAAACTGCAATGAATAATATTTGTATGTCAAAGGCAACGCTGCAAGCCATTACTATAAGATGTTTTTGTATGCACAATATCACGTTTTCCTTAATGTGACTTCCATTTGAAAGGAGATGAAAATCAGTAAAAAGGTAGAACCTTACAATCAAGTAATTGTCTGGAATATCCTCAATTTGTAATGGAAAAAAATAGTGTTTTGTCACGATACAATATAGTTTTTGCATAAAAAAAAAATCCTACTTGTCCCTATCGCATCAATTTCCTTAGTTATTTTTAATATTAGTACCATTGACTCAAAATTCCCACAGTGCTTTTCATAAATAGGGCTTCAGAAAGTGTGAGTCCTTTTCCTTTGGTGGCAAGAAATAGATGGAGTGGCTTTTATAGAACCGAAGTCATTGAGAACTAAAAATGGTCCCTATTTGCAGTAGTTGCTAATTTCATCCAAGTGTTAGAAGCAGTTGCTAATTTTCAACCACTTGTCCTTGTATCTTTCGTGTCCTATTGGGTTAATAATCATCCGTTGGAGCACTTGTTACATGATTATTTCACACATATCCTACATGGTTTATTTCATATATTTGATGGGCCATATTTTTCTTGTTAATGTGCACTTGCTATGGTTTTTTTATTTTTGCCTCCTATTTAAGATTACACTAGGGCTGGTGCACTTGTTTCTATTAGGCTTTCTTCTTGATCTTGTTGGTATTTTCTATATCTAGAAGAATGTTGAATTGAAGAAGTTTTGGGTTTTTGTTCTCCTGGTTGGAAGACTCCCTATTTAGGGTTTTTTTGTGTCCATATTCTACCTTAACCATGGAAAATTTGGCACCCAACAATATGTATTCATGTGTTGGCTTCCCATGCTAGTATTTTTTGTAACTGTAGTCTTTTCTAGCATTATTTTGAGCTGATCTAAATTTTTTGCTTGATATTATTTTCCTAATGGTTGCCATCATGCTTTTTCAGATTATCTCCTTTCACTAGGATTTCACTAATCTTCAAATGATTGTTACAACATTGACCGGTAAGTGTTTAGATCATCTTATTTTCACAAATATTGAATGGGTTTTAGGATTCTTTCCCTTTTAGGGCTTCCTAGGAGGGCCCACTTGAAACTATCTATTCTAGGGAATTGCTTGGCATGAGATTTTCTATGTTATTTAGTTAATATGTGAGATTTATGGCTCATGGAATTTTCCATAAGGGCCATTGAATTAAGGTATCATTATCATATTTATAATAGGGTTTTAAACCCTTCTTGGCCCCTTTTGTGGGTTTCCTTGAATACTCGTGGAACTTCATCTATTAGACTAGATGGATTGTTCTTATGGTACACATATCATTGTGTTCTTCACAGATTAGACTATACTGGTTTTATATGGTGATGTTCTTGGTATTCACTCCACCTTATTTGGAGACATTCTTCATATATTCAAAGGGTTGGTATTTTTGTATTAGATATTGTAGTTGGTTCTGTGAGTCCTACTCAACTATCTACGATGATTCATATTGGCGCTAACATGATTATGTTGCTTGTTTGAAAAGGGTCACTCATATCAACTCTTTTCATGCAGTTTCCACTCATGGGTCTACAGGATCATGGGATGACCTGTCTTCTATATTGTTCAAGTGTAACAAGTGTTTTGGCTTAAAATTTATGCTAGTCAATTCTTTATTATATTATATCTAGGTGGTTAGGACCAACCTACATTAATGGGCCTGTAACCCCTCTTAGGGAGGGAATTCCACCTTAGAGTGTGTATAGATATTTACAAATACATTGTTTGATAAGGAGATAAGTGCTCTATAATGCCCAATACTTTAGCTGCATGTGGTGTTTCTCTTGTTCATGGTCTTCTCTTCTCTTTATGTGTTTTGTTTTTTTTGTTGATTTAGGGTGTGTTGTTGGTTCTATTTGATCCTTGTTCATCTCTCGTGATCTCAACACTTAGTGAACTTTTCTTCCTAGGTCATTCTAACAGGAAACACACCTCAGTTATCATCTAGAGTTCAACTTTGTTGGAGTTCCTGCAACTGAGAATATAGTTCTAAAATTCATTTTTGGACCATTTGAAGTAAAAACACATTTAGCTTTTGTAAACAAAAAATATATTTCTAATGTTATGAACTATGAATTTTATAAGGGGTGCATACCTTCTTGACATTCATGAGATCATTATGAGTGTGGATTGGTAGTGATGTAGTCCATATTCTCTTACCTTGTAAGGTTTCAGTTTAACCCTATAAATTTGCATCCAATTTTCTATATTAGGAGACTTGGGTCATTTCAAATATTCCCCATTTGCTGAAACCGCAGGCTTGCTAGCAATTGACAATATTTTGATGGCCACTTTCTTGCTCTAAGAGTTGTACTTCTTTCAAGTGAGATGAACCCACCTTTGTTATTACCATGAGAGGCATTTTGAGCTTGGTGCTGAGGAGTAGAATTAATAGAGTAGTTGGGGCATTAGGTCTAACCATAATGGGGCAATATTGAATTCTATGGTCAAGTCTTTGGAACCTAAAATAGGGATTTGGAGGTTGATGTACCTCTTTGGATGTTTAATAACTTTGTCCCCAACCCTTATTTAGAGAAAATTCTTGAAATATTTTGATGGATAACACCCCAATATGCACAGAAATGTTATGTAGAAATCCTTGAAACTCTATATGCAGTTTGGGTTATTCAACCCACTCAGAACAACAAAGTTGAGCAGATTATTTGCACGAGAAACTCTCATCTATGAAGATAACACAACTAAGGTGATCTTAGAGAGCCAGGGGCCATTGGACACAATATCAAATGTGACTCTTCTAGAAGAAAAAATAGAAAAAAAGCCTTGTGTGAGGGTTTAGGGGCTCAGAGAGTGCCACCATGTGGCTCCTAGACTTCTTAATCTAGGACCTAAAAATGGCTTGGCAGAATCTGGTGGATGGAACAATGAGGAGTTTGTTCTTTTTGAACATGTTGCAATCACCATATTTCTCAATCAACATAAATATTCATTGTAATGTAAGGTTTTTAGATAGATCTACATGATAAAGTAGTATCTGAATTCTAACCCTCCATAACTGATTTTTCTTTGCCATCTCTTAATGTTCACGCTCCATTTAATTAATTAATTCTGAGTTTTGTAAAAGAAAATTGTTTTATAAATATATAATTACATTGGTTGATTATGCATTTTATTAAAAATAGTGTACATTCATTCAGTGATAACCTTTCATATTTTATTTTTATTCAAAGATTGTAAACTGAGGGAGTTAAATTCTTCGACGCAAACATACATACAGAAGAAGAATAGATATGGCACAAAATAAAAAGTAAAGTAGAAAAAACATAACTTTTTACGAAAGATTTATTTATCCATCAACACACGAAATTACACATAAACAATCACAGGACTTGACTGAGACATGAAACTTACAATTAGATTACAATTACACACAAACAATGACACATATAATGAGATACCACACTTTGGGTCGTGTAGGTCCATGAAAACCAGACAAACATTTCATTGGAATAACAAAAGAGAATGAACGGAGGGACTTAAAAAGTGATAGAAAAATTAAAAGTCTACACGAAACACCTACGTCTACTTCGGACAGATGAGTGGTCTTACCTTGTACTAACGCAGTGTCTAACCTGACTTTACACACAACACTAACTAGGTTGCTAGAGCCAAAGGTACAGAGGTTGGTGTGGGTGGAATCGCTTAACATTAATTTATTATTTTGTGTGTGATTTGAAGTTCTTTGTCCCTTGTAAAGACATCCTCTAATTTCTGGAAGAACTCCTCTAAGGCTGCAGGAGCACCTTTCCAGTAAAAGAGATACTCAGTTGACTCAGCCTTCTTCTTAAATCTTTCTGGGTTCATGGTGAACTCCAACATGTTTTCTATTATAACATCTCTTCCTCTTTGAAGGCACTGCTTATATTATGTGGATATTATAGTAGGATTGTTCTCTAACAATTCCATAGCAAAGTGGCACTCGTCAAATAACGTGTTGATATCGTCTTCATTCCAATATTCTGTGGGCCGTGGAACTGATACAACCGGAGCCACCGAGGTTGCAGCAGGATCTCTTATTTTCTTTCTGATCTTAATTTCTTTGTTCCCTGTGAAAACAGTTTCTAACTGTTGCAGGAACTTTGCTAAGCAATGAGGAGCATCTTTCCAATTTAACTGATACCAGCCTGAGCCAGGTTGCGGCTTAAAATAGGTCTTATTGTTGATCAACTCCACCATTTTTTCTAATATAGTTTCTCTTCCACTTTGCAAGCAATAACTATATTCATCAGATACTATAGGGCAGTTTTGAGATAGCAACTTCATAGTGCTAATCCAACTCTCATAAATAAATTTGATCTCATCTTCACTCCAACCCACTGCACGTCTAACTGGAAGTGGCAGCTCCATTGTCTGATCCATAGCTATCCCAGAAGACTAACTCCTCGATACAAGATTATTATCCAGAAAACTAAACTAGTGATGTTCTTGGTATTCACTCCACCATATTGGGAGACATTCTTCATATATTCAAAGGGTTGGTATTTTTGTATTAGATATTGTAGTTGGTGATGTGAGTCCTATTCAACTATCTACAATGATTCATATTTGCGCTAACAAGCTTATGTGGCTTGTTTGCAAAGGGTCGCTCATATCAACTCTTTTGATGCAATTTCCACTCATGGGCCTACAGGATCATGGGCTGGCCTGTTTTCTGTATTGTTCAAGTGTAGCAAGGGTTTTGGCTTAAAATTTATGCTAGTCAACTATTTATTACATTATATCCAAGTGGTTAGGACCAACCTAGATTAATGGGCCTGTAACCCCTCTTGGGGAGGGAATTCCACCTTAGAGTATGCATAGATATTGTATAAATACATTGTTTGATAACGAGATAAGCGTTCTAGAATGCCTAATTATTTACTTGCATGTGATGTTTCTCTTGCTCATTGTTTTCTCTTCTCTTTATGTGTTTTGTTTTTTTTGTTGATTTAGGGTGTGCTATTGGTTCTATTTGATCCTCGTTGTTTTTCTCGTTGATTTAGGGTGTGTTGTTGGTTCTATTTGATCCTCATTGTTTTTTTTGTTGATTTAGGGTGTGCTGTTGGTTTTCTTTGATCCTCGTTGTTTTTTTTGTTGATTTACGGTGTGCTTTTGGTTATCTTCTCTTTTTTTCCCTTTCGCCAACTTGTGAGAGGCATCACTGTGAGTAATGAGATCGAAACACACAGGGGATGGTAGTCAGGGTTTGCAAATGAAAAACATTTTTGTGGTATTTTTCTTCTTTGTGTACCTTTTGGTGCATGACATGTTTCACTTACGGGCTTTAATTGAGATTTTCTCCAAATTATGTTGGGTTAGGTTAGTCTACTTGGGGACTAGCTTCAATTTCCTCCCTCCTATAGGTAGCTAGCCCATAGGAGGGGCTTTTTATTCCTTCGGTTGGCTGGTGGGTTATGATAATGAGTGCTCTTAGACCTTTTAGTTGGAGGGAAGTTGTGATAGGGAGCCATGTGGATAATTTCCCTCTGTGTCTGCATCTTGACTCTAACCAAACTACGCCATGGCGCTTGACTCCAAAGTGAGTCACAACCATGGTAGATGCATATGAGGAAGGGTGAAAGGTGGGAAATCCATCCACCATTAATCTGGTTTATCTCGAGCTAAGGTTCAAGATTAGGAGGTGGCCGTTGCTTTTAACACTATAACCTCCCCTTTCACTTAAGATGATATCCAGAGACTAGAATGAGCAGTGAAAGTCGAAAGACATTCTCTCTCTTATTCAAAGCTTATTGGTGAAATCTCTCAGAAGCTACTAGACCCCAGTCATAGTAGAGGGAGGAGATAATAATACCTTCTTTTGATTACATTAGACTAACAACTCAAGGCTTTGCTAAGACATGTCCTTAAGGAAAAACATGAGGATCGTAGTGGAATAATTTTCTTACTTAATGACATTCAGAGAAATCAGTGGCAGATTCTTGCTTGAAGCTTATAGAGTGGCACATCTACTGCAAATTCCTTCAATCTCCACTCCTAGGTTCTAACCCAATGTGTCTACTGCACTCAACTTCTTTTGACACTTATGACTACAAGATGTGTGGAAACCTTAGCAGTTTACTAGTTTATGGGTTCTCTTTTGTTTTGAATATCTTAGTCTTTTCTGGATAACGTAAAAGCTCTAGTGAATCAATTGCTAGCTAATAAATCTAGTAGGAATAAGGCTAGTAAAATTTTTAAAAACTACATATTGTTATGTAACATTTTGAAATGAAAATGACAGTGACTTTCAAAAAGAGAAAATTATTAATATGGTTGATATACACCTATTGGCGTATATCAACGACATTTACTAATTTGGTTGTGCATATGTTTTATATACACCTACCAATGTATATCAACCACATTTACTAGTGTGCTCGTGATAGTGAGAAGTTTAGTTGGGTAAAAATACCCCTTAAAGTTAAAATAGAATATGACAAGTGAAGAATTTAATGTAGTGAATTTTCTTTGCACACAACTAAAGCATCACATTTTTTGAATGGTCTTCACATGCATAAAAACTTCAAATCTGAGAACTTTCAAATTTTCATGTTACTATATAATGAATTTTGCAAATTTAGTTGGATAAAAATACACCTTAGAGTTAAAATAATATAGCTATATAGAAGACAACAAGTGAATAATTTAATGCATTGAATTTTCTCTGCATGTAATGAAAGCATCAATTGTTTTGATAACCTACTTTAAAGCCATTGAATGGTCCTCACTTGCAATGAAAACTTCAAAACATATGGTTGGGAGGAGTTTAGATGGTCTTAAAATTGGGGTTTGAATTCCACCTCTTTCTATAGAATGAAAGTTATGAAATATAGTATGGGGTTTATAATAGTGGGTTTATAATACTAGCAATTGCGCCAAATATTGCAATGGAAACATTGTAAGTAAGTAGCATATGAAAAAATAACATAGATGAAGAGTGATTTCTCACCATAGAAGTAGTTTCTTCAAGGGAAAACCCACCTATGTTTTAGAGTGAATGTTTGTGTATCCTTTTGAAGCAGTAATTTGGACCAGACATTCCCCATTGGTTCAACTTCCAAAAGCATATCATTGTAGTATTTGATTCCCCAAAACAATGCATTGCCATTTGTAAAGGCACCATCAAAGACATAAACAATACTGGGCATATCTTAACTTATTAGCATTTAAATGAAAAATTGATAAGGTGTTTTCAGAAACAGTGAAGTGTGAAAACATAGGGGAAAAGAATTGAGTTACTTACTCAGAGATGCATATGAATCGAGTCGCTTGTAGTTGACGCTAAAAAATATGGGTGAAGTTGTTGAAGTTTGTATGTTGAGCAACAATATTCCAATCACTGTAATTCATCATTTAATTGAAGTTTGTGATAGGATTTTCACTCCCCAATGCTTATTGTAGTTGAGCTTGGCATTTTAATGTATTCTAATTGGGCACATGTGAAAAGTGCACTGTATGAGAGGAGATGTATTGTTATTAGTGGGTGTTTGTACACGCAGACCTGTCAAATGTGGGGAATCTATCTTGTAATGAATTGAAAGTGCATGAGCTTTGTATCTTGTCGATTTATTCAATTAAAAAAAATAAATCAAGAGGACTCTACCAAAGTGGATAGGGTAGGTATACTCAATACAAGCTCTAGGAGAAGTGAGAATTTTGTGGCAGTCATAATAATGCGTAGGGAAAGAGACAATGGTTTTATCTTTGTGACAAAACAATTGAGAGTCCTCTCAACTAGAAACTATGAATATGTACAAATCATATTCTAGGTAAATGCAACAAAACACAATTCACCACATTACACTAATTTCATAGGAACTATAAATTTAAAGTGATCCAACTTTCATTAATGAATTAATCATGCCAAGGTTATTAATTATTAAGCCATAAAATAGGGGATGGTTACGATTGAGTTCTGCTCAAATTATCAACTGCACATAACGTATGGTTTTCCTTTTTAAGACATGTAGAGATAAACTATTGGATTTTTACTGGCTACTATCATTTTGGAAATTAGTTTGGAGTGCATTCAAGATTACCACTAAAATTCTATGAGCAACTTCATAAAATTCAACTGCAAATAAAATGGAAATGAACCACCAAGTTCTTCAATTTACAATGTGCACATGGGAATGGGCCACCATGTTTGTCGTCTTTGGTAAGATAAGATTATGCTTGTGTGATCAATGAAGACACATTATAGATAGTCATGGTTAAGAATTCTTATCCCAGGCCAAAAAGAGTCTAAAAACTCCATTTTGTGTCGTAAAAACACGTGCAAAAAGGATAAGCTAACACACTCTACACATGGCACCATACTCTGAAAAAACATTTGATTCCATAATTTTTGCATATTCTGAAGTGGGATTATGCATGTTGAATTCATATTCACTGGAATTTTGAATTTCTAATACCTTGAGAGAAGAGGAATGCCTAAAAATATTCTTTCTCTTTGTTTCCTTTGGGTACCCGTTATAAAGGATGGTCATTTAGACAAACATCATGATCTAATATAGAGCGATAATCACTCCCATAATGAATGCTTGGTCATAACCATTCCTCACTATCAAATTGAACACATATCCTCCCAAGATTATATCTAATCTGATCTACTTTTGCTTCACCTGAAAAACAACAAATATTTTCGAAACTTAGCATCATTGCATTCCAATGAATTACTCTGAGCATACATATTTAATATAACAAGACTTACGGGAACATATGGACCTATGCGATGACCTCCTTAGAGTTGTTCACAAGGTTGAACCAAGGCTTGCCATAACAT
>APFE031688057.1:116934-153916 GCA_000404065.3 Pinus taeda | reverse complement strand
AAAACAAAAGTTATGATTATCAAATCCAAGAAGGACACTTACACTAATTTTATGTATGACAATAGTAACTTGGAGGAAGTGTCTTCCTACAACTACCTAGGAATTGATATTCATCACAAGCTCAACTAGAAATATAGCATTAAGAAAAGAATTAATGGGGGATGGAAAGCTTAGTTTGGTCTTGAAAATAATTGTAAAACGATAAACCTCGTAATGAGGGATGGAAAGAAGTTCTTCTTTGAAACTTTAGTCACTCTGGTTATCTTATATGGATGTGAGGTTTGGGGTTGTAGCATCTCTAGAGAATCCTGGAGAAAGATTGAGCAAATCCAGAAGTGTTTTAACGTATAGCCTTAAAATTAAAAGCAACACACCCTATCCTATTGTCCTTATAGTAGTAGGTCTTTCCCTTATCTAGAGCCTAGCTATGACTAGGCTTCTATTGTACAAGCACAAACTCAATAACATAGGAGACCACAGACTTCCTAAGCTAGCTTTAAGTTCCAGCCAAAACCACCTAAGGCTGAAACGAGGTTGGTATAAAGACACCAGAGCCTGGCTAAACCATTGCGAGATCGACGAGAATTTTGCATTGCAAAACATTAATAACATTAAAAATATTGTTACTTCTAAGTTCAAAGAAAAAATGTGGTGTGAGAAATATTTAGCAGCTAAAAGAAAATTAAGATATTATAACGAGGTCATCAACCCCACCCTAGAAGATCAAAAGTAGCTCTCTGTTTTAACTAGCTCAAATAAGAAAATTAACATAACCAAGATTAGAACGAACTCTCATGAGCTCCATAGTGAAACAGGTCGTTGGACAGTTCTTGAAACACCATGGATGTTAACGTTCTACCATCTATGTGAGAATACGAACATCGAGGAGGAAATCACTTCCTCTTAGAGTGCCCCATGTACAACCACATTAGATCTCAGTTTCAAAATCTTTGTTGCAATACTGACCTTCCTAGCCTTTTACGTTGTCAAAATTACAATGAGCTCGGGAGGCTTCTCTCCAAGCTTTTCGAGCATAGGAATAAAATCTTAAATCAAACTAAATAATCCATTTCTTTAGCTCCGATAGACCAAAGTTTGGTCTCAGTGGACGTTAACCATCATCATCATCATCATCATTATTTATGAAAAAAAATAAATGCATGTTACTAAAAATATATAAAATTCATTAGCCATCAATAAATTTATTAATAAGAAAATTGTCATTAAGCACGGTTTAAATAAGTTTGATGAGGATAGTAACTTTTTTACATCCCGCCATGTTAAGTCATATTAAAATTTTGATACTATATAATTTCAAATATTTTATATTGAATAAGAATAATTTTATAGTAATTATGTATTAAAGCTTAACAATTGAATTTAAATGAATATTTTATGCATTTTAAAATTTAGAAATAGAAATTAGGAAAAAAATCAAAGTATAGAATTGCGAAAAAAATCACACTATTAGGGTTTTTTGTGGTGAAGGAACATCACAATGTTATGATTTATAATATGTAATTTTTTTAACTATTACATTTAAATAAGTTAGTTTTAAAAAAAAATATAATTTATAAAATATTATTTCCCATTTCAATCCACTTTTTACAACATTAATTTTTTTTATTGTATTTTCTGAAAATTAATAAAATTTAGAAAAAATTCCTGATATTTTAATCTAAAGAAGATATTTAAATTAACTAATTTATTTTTTTAAAACATTCCTTTTACCAAAATATAAATAATTTTTTTCTCAAAATGTATTTAAAAATAATATAATTACATTTTTTATATTTTTTTAATATAATAAATGAGATATTTTAAATAATTATTATATATTATAATTATAACTGTTTGTTAACTTGATATTAAAATTAGTTTAACCAACACTCTATTATTCTTAAATTAACATCAAGTGATACTTATAATGAATATTTATATACAGTAACACCCAAGTTGCATAAATTAATGAGGTTACTAAGTTGATATTTACTATCTGTTATTTTAAGTTTTATTATATTATGATGTTAAATATTAAATCAGTGAGGCTGGAAAGCCAAGAAACATATATTGCGGTTACTTAAATTATTAGAATTGATATTTAACAAAATAAAATTGTTTTCATTAATTAAAAGAAACAGTTACAGAAGACAATTACCCATCTGCCCCAAAATGGATTTAGATAGGGAAAAAGAATGCACGAGATATTCAAGAGCTGGGTGAAATAAACCAGTGGGAGAATTCTCAAGAATAATCAGAGACGCGTACGGGACTTGGGGCAGGACAAGAGTCCAGAGGCCTAAGGTATTTGAATGTAGGTGGAAATAATTAACTATGAAGTCAAGGAAGTGCTCGGGGGAGGCTCTGGAGGTAATTTCCAATCTTGTGGTTGGGAGGAGAGACTTTCCAGAAACATTTGAAATTACAGGTTAAACAAATAAATATGATAGAAGCTTCTTTATGAGTTAATGGTGGAGCGTGGAAAATACTGTAATTGATGTTAGCAGAATCATTTGATTTACAGTGTAAACATAGGAAAGTAAATCCTGGAAAGTATAGTATTATTGAAAATAAGAGTTACCAATGTGGAAAATAAAATCGTAAACAGTCATTACGGAAAACCTCAAAAATAAACATTAATACTAGCATAGGACGGAAGATTATGTTCATCCAATAATTAATCAGTCCTTTACTCTGGAGTATGAAAAGTAGTTATTTACAATATAGTAGCGAAACATTCGGTATGAAATATTACGAGGGATTCTATATAATAGTTGGTAGGAAATGCTATGAGATTTCAATTGAATCTAACTATAATATTAAGTTATAGTAATATATACATAAACCATGTTGCCGGATATCGATGCACTGTGGATTCAAACAATGTCAGCCTAGCATTCAAGTCAATATGAAACTACCAATCCACCATTCACAAAAATGAAAATAGTATGAAAGAACTTTTAAAACAAAGTGTCAAATGTCATAGATTATACAAGTTTCAAAATAGCACAATATTGAATTTTGGAAATACTCTTGACAACAGGAGCATGTCGACATAACCAGACTTAACAGAAAGAAACATTGTGTGTATTAATAACTTAATACTTTACAATAAAGGAGAAACCTCCAAAACCCTCAAACGACTAAGCTTGGAGCATTATCTCAAAAACTGTAAGATCCATGCTCAGTTCATGACCAATTCGGGTACTTTGGAAATCATATACATGTCGGCCTCTACTTTCAAATAATTAAACATTTGCTTTTGTAATCAAGTTTATGTACCAGAGTAAATAGCTCCAACCTATAAATAGACTAGGATGTTGTAAGTTCTTAAGCTTTTAAGGGCCACGGTCTTGCGCATAAGATTACCTAAGAATTTACATTGTATTACCTTTGATAGAGGTCAGAAGCAATAAATTCAATATGTGCTCGACTCCACCTTATACATGCTCACAGAATGATGCCATAGGAGGGCTTCTTACCTGAATTGGGAATGTCTCCTCTATGAATAGCCCACCTAAATAACAGAGAGTGGATTTAGTTAAAAATTGAAATACTCCGTGCAAAATCTAAGAACACTTAGCAAAATAAAACTGTATATAAAAATTCATAGACTTGGGGTTAGGCTATTAAAGAATTTACTCTTTGGAAATGGACTATGGAAAATAGTATTCCCCGCTACGTCTGGAGCCCTTTGAACCATCGCTGTGTAGTGGTGGCGAACCATTAGAACTGGTACTATACAGAAACCCCAAGCAATTGCTGAACACTCAATGTGAAGCAAATGAAAATCATGTTTTACCATTCTGTCGGAGACACCTGTTCCTATAATTTTAACCAACTCTACCATCTCAAACCACAGGAAGCTCAGCATTTGGACAGAAGCCTTTGGTAGACCAAGCCAGTGCAGAGCAACAAGAAATCCATAAACGACATCAACAATGAATCCTCTAGAGCTCGGGCATGAAGAGTTGGCTAGTGGACCAAACACTAAACTCCCTCCATCATGGGATTGCCGAACCAAGATCAAGAGATGTGAAGCAAAATAGATGGCGCAAGCTAGTGGAAATGTCACCTCATGATCTAGCCTCTTGTTGCGTGTTATCGCATACGAGAGCTAGCTAAATATTGTCTGAGCAAGGTTAATGTGGGCATTAAACCAGGAAAATCCCCATACCGATTTCATCAACTGTGTATTTAATGTCACATGAAATCTCATATAAGTTTCGTTTGGTTCCACAGTTTAAACATAAATACAATTAATGTATTTGTAAAGTTATAATAGGCCCGTTACTAAGGTCTGATTCTATATATATATATATATATATTTCGTAAGTTTTAATCTAGTTGTTACAAATGGTATCAGAGCTCAGGTTTGTACACTAAGACTCTCTGGGAATAGATATGTATTGAAAATGATTGTGTTCTTTTACCAAAAAATTTAACTAGATAAAATTATTTGTGAACGAAAAGATCACACAAATAAAAGAACGGGGTCAGAATGCAGGGGAACCCAGGACCACCCGATTTGCCCGAAACAACATATGTGAATGTTAATCCTGATATTTGGATATAGCTAGGTGAGGAATCTCGTCAAGCTAATGCGGTGTTAATTGAAACTGTTCAGGAGTTACATGCTGAAATAACGATTTTAAGAGCAAACAATCAAATATTACGCTTAGAATAGGAGAAAATTCTCAAAAGTCTATCCAATGGACAGAATCAATAGCATCCAGATCTCAGTGCTAAGGACTAGGAAATGACCCAAATGACTCAACATGGAGAGGAAAATGTTGAGTCAGCTAAGAAACATGGGGAATATAAAGAAGGACACTCACAGGATGTCTCGAACCAAAGCAAAACCAAAAGACAAAAAACTAAATTGCAAGGAAAGTTTAAAAAGATTACACCATCACCCTTTGAAGGGGATTCAGAAGAAGCAGAAGAAGCTTGGTTAATTTATACGGGCAAATATTTTTGGATTTATGAGTACACAGTTAAACTGAAGGCATGATTTGTAGTTTATTAGTTAAGAGGTAAGACCACCTTGTGGTGGGAAGAAATCAAAACAGTAAGGAAAATCAATGAAGAGTAGGTTACATGGAACGAATTCCAAAAGCATTTCAAAGACAAGTATTTAACTGAATGTTGTTACGACAAAAAGGCAAAGGAATTTCACAAGTTAAGATTGGGAACCTTAGCCATGGATGGGTATGTGACACGATTCACCTCCTTGCTGTGCTATGTGCCTTACATGCAAGAGGAAAAGGCCAAAATTCAGTGCTTTATCAATAGCTTACCCAACTTTATGAAGGAGAAAATAGAGTTTGACTACCCCAAGATATTGGATGATGCTGTTTGGAAAGCCCACATCTGCTATTAGCAAATGAAACAAAAGAATAAAGCACCTAAACGGGGTTTGAATAGGAGAGGTAGAAGTCTGATTCCAAATAGACACTCAAAATTTGTTAGTGGCAAAAATGTACAGTAAAATCCCCCAAGTAGATTTCCAGCTAGAAATCATCCCAAAGCCGTTTATTCAAAAAACAGGCAGTCAAAAGGAGTTACTAAATTTGTTAATGACCAGCAATCAAAACTGCCACTTTAATGTTGGGGATGCGGATAACCCCACTACTACAAAAATTGTCTGCATAAGGCAAGAACTGAACAACTATCAAATATGCAAGAAGCATCCACGATTGGGGATGCGGCAAGGAGCATGCCCAGAATTAACACTTCCCTGGATGATCATCATGCAGAATTTCAGCCCACCATGATCGAATGTCAAGGTATGAATGCTAAGCAACCTGCCTCTGTTTTATTTGACCGAGCTGCTAGCTTAATGTATGTTAGTCCTAAGGTGCTAGAAAAATGTCAACTATAGAGCAGTAAGTTTTGAAAACCATGGTTAGTTCAATTAGCCACTCGGACAAGAAGAAGGGTAACTGCAAAAATAGAATGTCGTTCCATAATAATTTCAAGGCAGCCTATTTACTTTGACCTTAATATAATTCCTTTGGGTTCTTATGACATATTAATCAGGATGGACTGGTTGGAAAAGTGTTGGTCCCTTGTGGATTGCAAACAAAAAATTGTCATTTTTATTGATGAATCAGGCCAAATGAAGGAACTCCAAGGAAAACGTATCAAAAAGGATTGTGAAATATATGTTGTTCAGGTGGGGTTTACAAACACCAAAAATAAAATGACCTCCTTGGAAAATATTCCTATCATTCAAGAATTTGTTGATGTATACCCAGAATCCATTCCAGGTTTACCACCAAACCATGATATTGATTTCACCACTGATTTAATTCCAGGTGCAGACCCTATATCCAGAGTGCCATATTGCATGAGCATAACTAAGTTAACATAACTCAAAATGCAGCTTCAGGAGGTTCTAAACAAAAATTATATCCATCTGAGTGTGTCCCCTTGGGGAGCTCCCATATTATTTTTACAGAAAAAGGACGAGACCCTGAGATTATGTGTTGATTATCGACAATTAAATAAACTAACCATTAAGAATAAATATCCTTTACCACGTATCACTGATCTATTTGATCAGGTGCAAGGAGCTAAAGTATTCTTGAAAATTGACTTAAGATCCAGCTACCATTAAATAAGAAAAAAATATGACGACATTTACAAGACAACATTCCATACTCATTATGGTCATTACAAGTTCGTGGTCTTGCCATTTGGCCTCAAAAGTTCCCCAGCCACCTTTATGAGTCTGATGCATGGTATTTTTCGGCCCCACCTTCATATATTTGTGCTGATTTTCATTGATGACATTTTAATATACTCTAAGGAACAAGAGGAGCATAAAGAACATATGAGAATAATATTTCAAATGCTACGAGAAAATAATTTATATGCTAAATTAAATAAGTGTGACTTTTTCAAAGATGAGATTCATTAGACGGGTCATGTTACATAAGCAAATGGCATAGCAGTAGACCCGAAGAAGATCAAAAATGATCATGGAATTGACAGCTCCAAAGAATGTTGCTTGTATAAGATCATTCTTGGGTTTGGCAAGGTACTACCATAGATTGATTGAGGGACTTTAAAAAATCTCCTTTCTAGTGACCTCCTTACAAAAAAAGGGGCATGCTTTCCAGTGGATAGTCGAGTGTCAACAAATTTTTGAAAAACTAAAGCACCTGCTTACCACCACACTGGTGTTAAAAGTAGAAGATCCGGAGAAGTCTTTCATGGTTTACACGAATGCAAGTAAAGAAGGTGTTGGCAGAGTGTTGACACAAGAGGGGAAGGTGATTTCTTATGAATCTCGGAAGTTGAAGGAGTATGAACAATGATATTCTGCTTATGACCTTGAATTGATAGTAGTGGTGCATGCACTTAAAATGTGGCGACACCACATGGTGGGGAAGAAAGTTCTGTTGTGAATAGATCATAGCAGGCTTACAAATTTCTTCAACCAGTCTAGCTTAAATGCTCGACAGGCCAGATGGACAACATTCTTAAGTGAATTCAATTTTGAAATGAAACATCTAAAAGGGAAGGAAAGCAATGTGGCCAATGCATTGAGTAGGAAGGCACATTGTATTTATGAGGTCCAAATGAGCCAAGTAAGCTCAATATTCCTAAAATCATAAAGGAATCACCTAGAAAAGATCCAGATATACTTTCCTTTGGCAACAGACAAAGGAAGTCCTACTAAAAAAAAGAGAAATCAGAATTGGAAATAAATTTTGATAACCTTCTTACTTTTAAGAATAGAATTTACGTTCCTAACCAAAATTCGATTAAACAATTGATATTGGATGAGTTTCATAAGAAACCATGTGATGGCCACCCAGGTTACCAGAAACTGTTTTCAGCCATCAAGAAAGGGTACTTTTGGCCGAGGTTGAGGAAGGATATTACAGAGTGCTTGTCCAAATGTTTGGAGTGTCAGCTGGTGAAGGTAGAACATCAACATGACCTAGGTTTGTTACAACCATTGCCCATTCCGAAATGGAAATGAGAGACCATATCTCTAGACTTCATCACCGGCTTACCTCGCACCAGGAGGCAACATGACTCAATTATGGTGGTAGTAGACAAATTGAGTAAAAATGCTCACTTCATACTTGTGAAATCCACTTACAAAACTGTGGACATCGCAGACATATTATGAAGGATATTTTTCACTTACACGGAATACCCAAGGTGGTGATTTCTGATAAGGACATAAAATTTACATCCACCTTCTAGAAAAGTCTCATTTCAAGATTGGGTACTCAAATACAATTTAGGCCTACCACCCCCAAATGGATGGATAGACCGAACGGGTAAATCAGGGGTTGGAGAATATGCTACACATATTTGGGAGGAAACAGCCACACAAGTGGGAGGATTATCAACATCTAGTGGAATTTGCCTATAATATTGGATATCATGAATCACTAGGCAGGAGCCCCTTCGAGGTGCTGTATGGGAGAAAGTGCAGCGTGCCGATAAACTAAAATAATCTTGTTAATAAGTTAGCATTGGGTCCTGACATGATAGCAAATGTTGAGATGGTTAGACAAAATCTTGGGGTAGCCCAAGATAAACAGAAAGTACATGCAGATAAAAAGAGGACATATAGAGAATTTCAACCAAGAGATCACGTTTATCTTAGAGTAAAGAATTGTAAAAGTTCCTTACAGTGGCAGGGTTGTGCTAAGTTAGCACCCCAATACTGTGGGCCCTTTCAAGTCTTAGAACGTATTAGGCCAGTGGCCTATACACTTCTGCTACCAAGCCACATTTGGCTCCATAATGTGTTCCACGTGTCTTTACTAAAAAAATATGTGTATAACACTCAGCACATCATTAACTGGGAAAATATTTAGGTAAAATCATAAGTGGGATATATGACTTTGGATATACTGTTTAAAAAAAACGAGGTTGTAACTAAGAATTGTTTCTATGCATGTCAAACTGGAAGGAGAGTTCCTGGCAGAACCTCTTCGTATTCTCGATCAAAGAGAAACCACCTTGCAGAAGTTAGCCATCATCTAGGTTAAAGGGAAATGGAATCACTTTGGCCCAGATGAGGCCACTTGGGAGGAAGAGTAATTTATACAGAAAGCTTATCCGACATTTTTTCTGAAAATAGAGAGAACACCAGGGACAATGTTCCTCATATGGGGGGGGGGGCAGATGTAACACCCCAAGTTGCAGAAAAATTACTAAGGTTACTAAGTTGAGCTTTACTATCTGTTACTTTAAGTTTTATTACATTATGATGTTAAATATTAAATGACTGAGGCTGGAAGGCCAAGAAACATATGTTGTGGTTACCTAAATTATTGGTAATGATAATTTAACAAAAATAGAAATTGTCTTCATTAATTAAAAGAAAGTTACCCATCTGCCCTGAAAGCTAATTTAGATAGGGGAAAAGAATCCAAGATATATCCGAGAGGTGGGTGAAATAAAACAATGGGAGAATTCACAACAACGGTCAGAGAAGAGTACAAGACTTAAGGTAGGACAAGAGTCCAAAGACCTAAGCTACTTGACTATCGCTGGAAATAATTAAATGTGAACCAAAGAAAGTGCTCAAGGGAGGGTCTAGATGTAATTTCTAGACTCGTGGTTTGGAGGAGAGGCTTTCCAGAAGTGTTTTACATTACAGGTTAAACAGATAGGTATGATATAAAGATTCTTTATGAGTTAATGATGGACAGTGGAAAATACTCTAATGATTAAGTAGAATTTGATAATCTAAATTGATGTTAGAAGAATCATTTGATTACAGTGTAAACATAGGAAAGAAAATCCTAGAAAGTATAATATTACTAAAAATAAGGGTTACTAGTGTGGAAGATAAAATCGTAAATAGTCATTATGGAAATCCTCAAAAATAACCATTAATACTAGCATAAGATGGAAGATTATGTTCATCCAATAAATAATTAGTCCTCTACTCTGGTGTATCAAAAGTAGTTATTTACAATATAGCAGTGAAACATTTGGTATGAAATATTACCAGGGATTCTATCTAATAGTCGGTAGGAAATGCTACGCGATTTCAAGTGAATCTAACTCTAATGTTAAGTTATAGTAATATATATGTAAACCATGTTGCCAGATATTGATCCACATTGGATTCAAACAGTGTTGGCCTAGCATTCAAATTAATAAGAAACTACCAACCCACCATTCAAAAAAATGAAAATAGTATGACAGACCTTGTAAAACAAACTGTCAAACGTCATAGATTATAGAAGTTTCAAAATAGTAGAATATTGCATTTTAGAAATACTCTCGACAGCCGGAGCATGTCGACATAACCAGACTTAATAGAAAGAACCATCATGTGTATTAATAACTTAGGACTTTACAATATAGGAGAAACCCCCGAAACCCTCAAATGACTAAGTCTAGAGCATTATCACAAAAACTGTAAGAACCATGCTCAGTTCATGACCCATTCCGGTACATTGGAAATCATATACATTTCGGTCTCTACTTTCGGATAATTAAACATTTCTTTTTGTAATCAAATTTATGTACCAGATTAAATAGCTCCAACCTGTAAATAAATTGGGATGCTATAAGGTATTAAGATTTTAAGGGCCACAGTCTTGCAGATAAGACTATCTGAGAATACACCATATTACCTATCACAGAGGTAAGAATAAATAAATTCAATATGTGCTCGACTCCACCTTATATATGCTAACATAATGATGCCATAGGGGGGCTTCTTGCCTGAATTGTCAATCTCTCATCGGTGAATAGCCCACCTATGTAACAAAGAGTGGATTCAGTTAAACATTGAAAGACTCAGTGTAAAATCTAAAAACCCTTAACAAAATAAAACTGTAGATAAAACTTCATAGACTTGGGGTTACGTTATTGCAGAATTTACTTTTTGAAATGGTCTATGGAACATATTATTCCCTGCTACGTCCAGATCCCCTCGAACCATCCCTGTGTAGTGGAGGTAAACCATTACAATTAGTACTAGACAAAAAGCCCAAGCAGTCGCCGAATCACCAATGTGCCACAAATGAAAATCATGTTTTACCAGTCCGTCGAAGATACCTATTGCTATAATTTTAACCAACTCTACCATCTCAAATGACAGGAAGCTCAACAGTCAGTCGAAAAACATTGATAGACCAAGTTGTTGCAGAGTAGCAAGAAATCTAGAAAAGACATCAATAATGAATCCTCCAGAGCTCGGGCATGCAGAGTTGGTTAGTGGACGAAACCCTAAAATCCCTCTGCCATCGGATTGCTGGACCAGGATCAACAGATGTAATTCAATACAGATGGTACAAGCAAGGGGAAATGTTGCCTCATGATGTATCCTCTTGCCACGTTTTACCGCGTAAAAGAGTCATCTCGATATAGTTTGAGCAGGGTTAATGTACGCATTAAACCAGGAAAATCCCCATACTAATTTCATCAACTGTGTATTTAATGTCACATAAAATCTCATATAAGTTCTGTCCAATTGTGTAGTTTAAACATAAATATAATTAGTATATTCGTCAAGTTATGATATGCACGTTATCCAAGGCTTGATTCCGTATATAGATAAATACCATTTTTATGTATTTCGAAAGGTTTAATTTAGTTGTTACACATACTTTTGTAGGTAGCACTAGATAATTAGATATAAATTAAAATGTAGAAATTAAGTAAATATAGATTTTGGTTTCAAATGAAAAAAAAAATTGGGGTATATAACTGGTGTATGTTTTGTACTAGTACACATTTTAATAAATTTCTAATAACATTTCAGATACATATGGAGTGTATGTTTTGATACTAACGTAATGAAAAATGACATCCATTTATTCCCATAGCACAAAGTCCACATACATTAATATGTTCATAAAAAATATAAGCATAAAGGTCAAAAAAAGTTCAAAAACGATAATAAAAAATAGACATGAATCTCATATGATGGGAACGTTGACCATGCCCTCCTCTCTAGTCACATTTTCCTCCATGAACCTCTAACGAATGAACCCAAATTCTTCCTCTAAGTCCTATTTGGGTAAACTATCTACCACAGAGTTTGACTCTCTGTAGATATGTTGAAAGGATATTTGGTGGAAGGACCATGCAATATAGTCAATGTCATCGATCCAATGCACTAGGTGAGGTGGAATAATATTTGGTAGACCCGACAATCCATCAATGAGGCTTTTTGAATCTCCATATGTCTGGATCATGTCCAAATATAGTCTATTGGAAAACAAGAGGAGTCCACAAAGGGCTACCATCTCCATTGTCGAGTTTGTACCATCTCGTCCATGCCAAGATAATTTATAATTTGTTTTATTGAAAAATATAATCCATACATCACAACCACATCTACCTCCCCGTGTTTTTCAATTGAAGTAGTCAATAGGGAATAGGATGTTTGGGGAAATTGATTGATGAAGTAAGTCCTTGACAACCTTCATCTCCTATATTAGATTTTCCATCCAACTCCCTATGTATGTGCAAATATGTAGGATATTCACAAGGCATCTCTCAAATATGTATCTCTTCCTAGCCTACCAAATATCCCAAAGAATAAATAGGGGAGTGGATTTATTTTTACGCCCTCAGTCAATCCACCATTGAAGACATTCTTCAATAGAGAGAAATTTTCTAAAAGGGATATGTAAAGGGTGGATAAATATGTGGCATACATGAAGGGAAATTGAATATTCTAGGTAGAGGTGTAGAAAAGCCTACAATGCATCTCAACATAGAGGGCACCTTCCTGGACCATGGATTCCCTGCTTTTAAATATTTTCCCAATTGAGTGTCTAGTTGGGCCAAACTAGCCAAGTAAATAAAATAATTTTTAATGGTTCTTTCCATTTCCAGATCTTCTTGAACCAACATGGGGAATTTAAATTTTATATGGTGCATATAATATATTTGTAACTTTCGGCCACAAGAAGAAATTCATTTATGAGTTTTCCTCCATAGGTGATGTAGTCTCCTTTATCATATTTGAAAAAAACCACTAATATGTGGTCACGAACATAACCATTCCATGTAATAGTGCAGTCCCCAACCATACCTATATGTGCAACATCACTCCATATAGGAAATAATCCCCGACACTCGTGAATAACTTGTTCTAGAAAGAAATATTATCGATCATGTAACCTCTCAATGACATGCACCAAGAGCGTAGGGATAGAATTAACTTCAAATATTAGATCGTGCCCAATCAACATGTGATTTCCCTATCCAAAAGGTCAACTAAGTCTCTGAATAAACAAGTGTTTGATCTTTTGCAAAGTAAGCCATATGTAGGAGCCCATATTTATGCCTATTTTTCCTTCTCTTATCCAATCCATAGTGCTTCTTTTCTTGTCATACTTAATTACAATGATGTTCCTCCATATCCCCTCTCAGAACAATTCCCTCCATAAATATTTGATAAGTAAAGCCAATCTAAATAATTTCACATCTAATAAAGGCCAACCCCTATATTCATTTGGGATGGTAATCTTCTCCAATTTCATCAAGTGAAATTTCTTCTCCTCTTCAGTACCTGCCCAAATGAAGTGTGTCATGGCACTTCATATACTAGATATGATAGTCGAGGGAATGATATAAAGGTAAGCCGAGCATATCAAAAGTTGTTGAAAAATAATTTGAACAAGTGTGAATATTTTTCCCAAAATGAGCCATCTAACATTTCATGCTTGTAGTTTATGTCAGAATTTCTCTAAAAGCCATTTCATATCCGCATTTCTATAGTTGTTTAGATTCTGCTGAAATCCCAAGTATGTGAAGCTTTCACACAGTGGTTTTCCTGTACCCAAAATGTACCAGAAATATCTCCAATGTCCTCCTGGTTGGCATTCAAAAACAAAAACATATATTTATTACCATTTATAATCAAACGAGAAGCCTCCCCAAATCTCAAAAATATGTACTCAAGGCCCAACCATTGTGCTCTTGAAACTATCCCAAAAGTTACTATATCATCAGAAAAGAAACTATGAGTGATATCAACGTCATGTTCCAAGCTAAGGCCGCTCAAAATACCTGCTTCTTTTGTTGCTCTAATCTTAAGACTCATCCGATCCATCACTGGCATGAAGAAAAAGGGCGAGAGTGAGAAACCCTGGCTCAAGCCTCTTTCCATGCATAAGAATTGAGATGGATAGGCATTTATCAAAATAGAAAAACTCATTGAGGGGACACAGGCCATACTTCATTCCTCATTATGTGTCCCCAAACCAATCTTGGTTAATATGATTCTAAAGAATGACTAGTCTATAGAGTAGTAGGCCTTTTGCAAATCTATCTTCATGACCATAGCCTCTAATATCTTGGTATGTATGGAATATATGCACTCCCAAGTGACAAAAACTACAACATGGATAAGTCTACTATGAAGGAAACCATATTGTTCCTTAGTAATGGGAAGAGATAGGGTTTTATTCATGCATTTGGAAATTCTCTTGGATATAAGTTTGTATACAATTTTGCACAAATAAATAGGTTGAAAGTCGAGAAAGGAGGATGGCTTCGAGCATAATTTTGTAATGAGCATGATAAATGTGAAATTTATGGCCCCAAAGACCATACCAATGCTCCTATATTCTTCCACAATCTCCAATAGAACTTTTCCCATAATCTCAAAAACGTGGAGGAAAAGTTCCATCATCTAACCGTGAGGGCATGGGCATTTTTCTTTTGCGAAACATTTCAATACCTGGTGCACTTATTCCTTGGTGGTCTATTTGAATATATATTCGACATGTTTATCATTGAACATATGAGGCTATTCCTTTGAGCCCCATATTTTATCTTCAATGTTGACACTTAGGTGCACCTCATAGAAATTCTTTAAAAAATGTATCATCTCCTTCTGGATCTCGTTCGTTGAGAAAATCATCTCCCCATATTGCACAATAATATCCCTATGGCTAGAATGATTCTGGAAGAACCATGTATTTATGTCTCCTTCTCAAAACCATAAAGAAAAGCTTTTCGAGTGCCAAGTAGTCCATCGTATGTGTATAATGTGTCTTTTATGGTTCTCTAATGTCTTCAGTCTGTCTAGTGTATCTTGTGGGGGATCCCCTAAATACATCTTGTTACTCAACCTTTATGTCTCTTCAATGATGTCAATGAGCTCCTTGAATAGGGTTTGTTTTTTCAATCTTTCCCATTTCCTGACTCGACTTTTGAGTTTGTGTAGTTTATGAGTGATGAGTTTCATAAGAGGTATGGCTTGGTCCTGAATAGTCTCAATCCATGTAGATTTTACCAGACCATTGGAGGCTTCATCCTCTAGCCATGTTCTACTAAATTTGAAAGAGATTCCTAGAAAAATATTTTCGCGCTGCCACTATAAAACAATAGCAAAGTGATCTGAATTGTGAGGACCATCTACCTAAGACCTCATATTACACAGAGATTCTACCAAGTTCTCACGAACCAAAAAAAGATCCAACCTTTTCCCAATGTATATGTCACACGTTGTGTCTAAAATTTATTTTAGATGGTAATAAATTTTCATTTCTATTTAGGGTAATGAATCTTTATTTAGGTGTTAAATGATTTTATTTGAGTTCAGAGACTTTATATTTGTGGGAATTTTATCTTTTATTTCAATGGAAATTAAGAAAGAAATAAGTTTGAAATGAGGCTTGACTGGCCTAACTAATGACTAGGTATAATTAGTAGTTATATATAAAGGGTTAACAATTTTCAATTCAATGGAAATAGGAAAGTTTATTATGATTGAAAATTGGACAATCATCACCAAATTCATAAATGAAAATAAGAGAGATTATTATAATTAGAAATTTAACAATGATCAAAGTCATATTGTTTTTCTTTAATATACTATAACATACCAATCCCAATTAATGAATACAAAATGATTCCATGCATTTTGAACAAATAGAGTATTTATATGTTTTAAAAGAATGGTATAGTTAGGTAAACCATTTCTATAATGAAATCCAACACACAAATTACAAAATTTTGGAGGCAAATTAATTAGATCCTTCTCCTAAACGCCCCAAGATATTTGTTCAATTTCCAATCCAATGCTTTCCATGTTATAATATATCACAAATAAGTGGTGCATGAAACATAGTTGGAATCATAGATATTTGATACGAATCTTATGCTTGTCATCAACAGATATTTTAGTGGTGATTGAGAGGGCACAATTTCCATTTATATTTATTATGAATAAGTGAGTGTGGCTATATGGGGTCCATTTTAGGTTTTGGTGGTTTGCTTGTGAGAGCCTTTCTTGATTAAGGATAACCCTATGTCATCTATAATATCATGGCAGTTATCCTAGGTTCACCTCCCAAGTTATATTTCATCATTTCTTTAAAGGATTTCAGTGTCGTTAATTTGAAAGGTGAAAATTAATGGGATATTCATATTTTTTTCTCCTTAGTGTTCATAACATTCAATTTGGAAGCAATAGGACTAAAATAATCATTAATTAATCATTTTTGAGCTCCTAGAACGGGCTAGCAGTTTAGCTAGTTGGATCGATTATTCAGATAATTTAAATCTTTCTTTCTTATTTATTATATCATTTTTTCATTTTGTTTTGGAATTATGAAATTGATAATGGATAGCATAAAGGAGGGTTGCAATTAAACGATTTGAATAACTTCTATGAAGGTCATGTTGTTATTGCAAGCCATAACCATATAGGGTGATTCCTCTTCTACCAAATCATTGATATTATGTGTGTTCCTTAAGGAAAACATATGTATAGAGTGGGAAAAAATAGCTTTATTTTAACTACAATAATGAAAATTCATCTTGAGGTGGAGAAACATAGTATTTCCATGGTATCTACTATGGAATAATTTATTAAAAAAGAGATATTTAGAAAATTTAGAAAATAAATGTTTTGTTTTGTGATTGATTTAGAGAAATGGAGATGTGGAAAGTTTAGATGATATATGTATTTTTCTACTCCATTCGGTAACTAGTTGGACTATGATCCCACAATTAGCCTCTTACAATTTTAAAATATCTATTAGTTTAATGGTAAATGATGAAATTTGAAGGAATTCATTATACAAACCCATAGGTAACTGGACTGAGTGGATTAAAATCCTCAAACATCTCCTATGGGAGAAGAGGAAGTGTACAATAATAATGCTTGTAACTCAGTATTAATATAATACATTGTAAAGATGCTATTCTATTTAGGTGTTATCTCTTTAGGCTTAATACTAATAGATATTCTTAGTAGTTTTTTTTCAAAGGATAGTCAAATCTAATTTATGGTTATCATGCATTTTTGGAATTTTTTTAATTATGTATATTCGTATTATTGATCATAGAGGCAAATTTTACTCCCCATTCATTATTTCTGCAAGAGATGCTCTCCGGCCTACTATATAAGATATATTCTAATGTAAGCATAAACATTTTGAATAACTCAAATATAAAAATAAAATTCAAATGAAAATAATAGTTCAACCTTGCCAAAATTTAGGCTCCAGTTTTTAACAACCTACAATTTTTACAATTCTATTTGTCCAAGGTATTTTTTAATGATGTATCTTATTTAAAGGCTCGATGAAATAAAATATGGAATGCAAGATTACCAACTTAGATCATTCTTAGGAATTGATCCCTCTCAGTGGCCCCTAAAATATCAATTTAAGATGGATCTATGAGGGTTGATATTATAATCGGGTATGGAGATGTGGTAAAATATTTCACTCTCACTCTCTGCTATAAATGAAATATTTCAATTTTTGTGTATAGCTAGTTAATTTTATATCAACTTTATATAACCATAAGCTAATTAAACACCCACAAAGAAAAATTATATATAGCGTTTTAAAATTAAAAGGATGCATACTTCTTATAATTTTTAAAAATATTTTAATGTAGAACTTATAAAAACAACTTGAGTATTCATGTTAATTTCTAATAAACCTAATATAACCCTAATGGGGCTGGCTAAAAAACATTTATAGGGCCTAGCCACAAGTGAAGAAATCCAAGAGACATGATGCATGCTTTAAGGCAAGGATGTTTCCATACCAAGTGGCATCGCTTGAACCAAATACTAGAGAAGGAGGAGGCTTCATCTGTAGCAAGACAATTAAGAAAATTTTTGTGCATTTGGTTCCTTACCATGGGAGGTTCGATGAGAAGTTTCAGTAAGGTTGATTTTTCACAGGCTATTCACCTGTGGATGCTCTCTTTTCTAGACAGATTTGTATTAAAAGAAGTTGGTTGTGATTGTCATCTTTGTCGTGTTGGGCTTCTTGGAGTGACTTTTAGGGTGGTGTGGGATCCTGGGGAGCAGATTCTTGGGGTGTTGAGAGTGTGCACCTAGAAAAAGGACAAAACTTATGAATGATATTTTGAGTGAAAAATCTCTTCCCTAGGAGTAACTTCCACATCTTCGAAGGAATTTCGGTAAGAGGATTTACCCCCTATCCTACATTCTCTTTATTTTATGAATTTCATTCATCTTTGGCCTCTTCAACTCATTTCATTTCTTAAGAGGGTGTTATTCTATAACTTGTCTTCATTTTTGGGGTATAGGGTGTCATAATTGGGTGGCCCTGCTTCACTAAAGGCTCTACAAAAGTCATGCCCTCAAGTCATTGTGTTAATCTGATTCATAGCCAGTCTTTTAGATGCACCCGTGGTAATTTCACTTTTTATCTAGTTAAGCTCCCTTAGAAGGGTTGGAATGGCCGAAATTATGTGACTGGGATGTGTGCGTCTTTTTCCATGAAAACCTAGTGATTGGATAATTTGGTGGGTATGTTACACAAGCACGAGGCTACCCAATAAGAAGTAGGAACCCATGTCTAGCTTGTGGAGCAAGTCGACCAAGAAAAGGTGATGAGAAATGATGTACTTGGGGGAGCACATGGAGGGCTAGGTTTCCCACATCCTTGCCTAGTCACCGATATGTGTAGAGAAACTTCCCACAGTAGCCTAGATAGCCAAACAATTACATGATATCTCAGCTAGTCTTGATGTCACCTACCAGATGGAGCACCTAACATTTTTTCATCACAACCAACATCAAACTAGTGATTAGATGTATAAGATTGAGGTGCAGATTGCTCTTATCCATTTCCATGTTAATGGAGGTCATGGCCATACTGTGGCCCCGGGTGCTTCTGACATGTTGTATCATCGCCCTTGAAATTTTATATTCTAGTTGATTTTTGGTTTTGGCATGTGTTTTGGGTTATATGGCTCCTCTTCTATGAGGGTTCAGGTAAAAAATGGAAATATCTTCCTTTCCTTTGCACTTTTCTCTTACCTTACAAATCTAGTCAATGTGAAGCCAAGAGATCAAAGGGCCTCTAGACTATATGTTATATCTCTTTGAAGAATTAATGAAAGTATTTTGCATCTAAAAAAAAATCAACCTAATATATATGTTTATATGAAATAGAAATTTTAATATGTTAATAATAATAAAATATTTTAATAGCTAATGAGGAAAAGTATTTGAAATTACCTTGTAATATGAAAGGGATGTTTAGTTCATTCCATTCTTAATATAAATTAATATGTTTCATTTAAAATTATGAATATAAAAATATTAAAATTCAATGTTGGTCAGATGTAAAATATTTTAATATGTAGAATTAAGTAACATTGAGATGTGATTAAAACATATTAATAAGAAAAATTAACTAATGTAAACATTGTCTATAAATAAAATATTTCAATGCTTATATTAAGAAAAATGTTTCAATATTAACAGTGTTTTGATTCATTAATATGAATCTTTATTAATTATATTATTCATTCCTCTAATATTTTTTAAATATAAATATCATTTATTTTAATAATGATATTGGCTAGAACAATCCAATATTACTATTACAATCATTATTATTACAATAAATCCATAAATCAAATAATTTATTAAAATAAACATAAATATTATAAATCCAAATTAAGCCGATAGGATTTTTATTATGAGGTTCCTCCTCGTGATAATGTAGCAAATTATTTATCCTAAAATGAATATGCCAATTGGATGGTTGATAAAGAAGATGCCAATTTCACGGTATCAAAGAGTACACACACATTACATGAAGAGAAGTTCAATATTTTCTACTTGCCTTTACTCGGTGCTCAATGCCAATCTGAAATCCAAAACTTCATATCTTCCAAAACCAACTTGGGACTTTTCTAATTTTCATCACAGACATTCTAAATGCAACCACACATAAATTTATTCTTAATTTCTTGTACAAATACACAGTCCAATTTCTTATATAGTTTGTAAAATATTTGAAAATAATTTAATTAATATGCTATATTCAATTAATGTTTAATGTATATAGGGCTATTTAATTCCAAAAATCATTAATCTAGGGTTTGCAGCAGAAGTGTAGTGTTGGGCACCATGGAGAGGCGAGAGGGGGGGAGTTCCACCCCCTCCTATAGTCAGGCAGTATCCAATCAATTCAAGAAACCTCTGGAGGATGAGATCAGGGTTTCAAGAGGAGGGAAATAGGAAAACAAAGGCACACAGGGGTAGGAAAATACATAACATGAAGTCAGAAGAGAAAAGTGAATAGAAGGAGAAAATCAAAATGTTGACACCAAAAAGTAGACTGGACCTTGTAAGCCTAGGGCAACCATCACACCCCGAGTGGTGTTAAGTGATCCAGCGCTAAAGGCTTATTGGGAACACATGGCGACTTATGTAGTAATTTGTAAATTCATGGGGTTATGGCCAACAAAGAAGGCTTTACAGGCATGGATAAAGAATCATTTGTTCCTAAGGGAGATATAGATCTACACCTTGGATCCAAGCATTTCCTCACTATAGTTTTTACTAACATTGAGGATAAATATAGGGTGTTTGAAGGAGGCCACAACTTCTATGCAATTGCGGGCCTCTATATGCGGCCTTGGGTAATGAATTTTGTCCCGGAGCATGAGATGTTCATGTCAGTCCCGGTTTGGGTACAACTCTATTCCTACCTATGGATTATTGGCAGCCAGAATCATTAAAAGCAATAGGAAATAAACTAGGGCATTTTGTAAGAATATCAGAGCCCACTATGCGGGGAAAGTATACCTCCTTTGCTTGTATATGCGTAGAGATGGACCTCTTTCGAGCTCTACCAGATGAAGTAAATCTAGAAGTTTTCAATGAAGAATGGGTGCAAGCAGTGGACTATGAGCATATTCCTTTCAAATGCCGCAAATGCCATGAACATGGGCATCTATTCAGAGATTGCCCCTTAAAACAAAATGGAAAGCAGAACTAAAGCTGCCTTAGGGAAAGAAATTGAAAGCTTTAATAAAGTAGAGAATAGTGGGAAAGGAGGGAGAAGGAACCAAAAGAAAATCAATGAGGAAAAGAAACTAAATCAGAATAGGTAGAAGGTATTAGACGAAGAAGAGGAGCAAGATAAAGTAAACTAGACTCTGGAGAGCAGCCCTGTAGAGAAGGAAAAGGAAGATAGCATGGAGGATACATAGGAAAACAACCAAAAAAAGGAGGATCTGTTGAACACTATGGAACTATATATGGACCAAGAGATGACCCCTAGCAAGGTGGGAACAGAGGATCATGAACTACAAGATATTCTTGATAGGGAGCATCTAGATCTGGAAAAGTTTCTAGAGAAAGGAACCACCAAAGGAATGGATTCACTACCACAAGAGGAGTTCAATAGAGTGCAACAGTTATTGCTATGGAGAACCCAGGTGAAAGGTTCGGGAGTCAAAAGAAACCATGATAGTCAAAACAAGGAAGGGGTGAAAACAATGAAGGCAGCATTGGGACTATCTCCTAGGAACCCAGGCAGGAAAAGAGGTAGGAAAAAACAGAATGAGTTGCTGTTAGAGTGTGGAAAACTCATGATTGACTCAGGTAAGATGAAATACCTAACTAGTTACTCATTTACAAATCTTTCTTAATGAAGCTCACAACATGGAATATCAGGGTTCTAGTAAGTAAAAGGAAACAAAGGAATCTTAGCAATATAATGAATGAAGAAAAACCAGACATGATTTTCATCCAAGAAATAAAATGTTCAGTTGGAAAAATAAGAAAAATACATAGAAAATGGCTGATTAAATATGAATATCTAGAAGTCAAAGTAGATAAAATAGCAGAAGGAATTCTTATACTTTGGAACCCTCTGAAACTAGGAATCCTTGATGCTGAAGCATCCAGGAACTACCTATCAGTGGTTATTCAACCTTTGGGGCACAAGCAAGTTTATTTGATCACAAATGTTTATGGTCCACAGAAACCTGAAGACAAACTCAGGCTTCTTACCTCATTGGAGGATCTAAGAGATAGACATTCAGGCATCCCCTGGATTTTGGAAGGGGACTTTAACATGATCAGGTCCCTGTCTGAAAAAAGGGTGGAACCATATCACTAGGTAGAGATTCCATAGAATTTGAGAATTTTATAAACAATATGAGGCAAGTAGACACAAAGACAAGTAATGGAATCTTTACCTGGAATAATAAAAGGGGAAAAGAGTCTCAGGTGGCCTCAAAACTCGACAGATTTATCATCTTGAAGGACCTTGTCCTTACAAGCCTTGACCTGTCGGCGTGATACTCCCTTTTGGTGGCTTGGATCATTGGCCTATTAAACTTGAGGCGTCCTTTATAGGAACTCCAAGAAACAGACCTTTCAGGTTTGAAAACATTTGGCTTACCCATCCAGACTTTATCAGCAATATTTAAAAATGGTGGACAAAGGATATGCAAGTTCAAGGCACTAAAATGTTCCTCCTGCATAAAAGGTTGAAACATATCAAACTCAGGCTTAAAGATTGGAATAATAATGAATTTGGCAACATTTTCGAAGCAAAAAATGTTGTTGAATGGAAGCTACATGAAATTAACCAGATCCTCATTACAGATGTCTTCAACGAGGAAATAAAGGAACAAGCTGAACACCATCAACATGAATGGAAGAATTATGCAAGCAAGAGGAGATCTTCTGGAAATAGAAATCAATGGTACAATGGTTAAAATAAGGAGAAAGGAACACAAGGTTTTTCCACAAATATACCATGGATCATAGGTCTCATAACAGGATCTCAATCATCAAAGATTCTCAAGGAAAGCAACTCAATACCCACAAAGAAATAGAAGCAGCATTGGTTCAACATTTCCAAGGCATAGCTGAGGAACCTCTCTTAGAATGATCACAATTCGTCAATGACTTTACAAAGTGCATTCCTAAGCTTGTGACAAGAGAAGACAATTATAATCTAAACAAGCTTGTGAATGAAGAGGAGGTCAGTGAAGTCATCAAAGAGATGCAAAATGGGAAGGTGCTAGGTCCGGATGGTTTTAATGTTAACTTCTTTAAATCATGTTGGGGAATTGTCAAGTGGGATATCCTTGATGTGGTGGAGGACTCAAGAAAAAACAGAATTGTTTTGAAGGCATTTAATACCTCTTTCATATCCTTGATTCCAAAGCAGGATAATGCTATGACACTAGAAAAGTTTAGACCAATAGCATTACGCAATGTGGTGTACAAAATTATTTCCAAAATACTTGCCAACAGGCTTAAGCCCCTTCTTCCAACTCTTGTTTTGAAGGAACAAACTAGGTATGCAGAAGACAGGAAAATTTTCAAGAACATCATTCAAGCTCATGAGGTGGTTCACTCACTTAAGAGCAATAGGTAGGTAGGTATGATTATGCAACTTGACCTAAAAAAGGCTTATGATAAGCTAAGTTGGGCTTACATCAGGAGAGTTCTTATAGCATATGGCTTTGACCATAACTAGGTAAGATGGGTAATGGCCCTTATAACTACCTCTAGTTTTTCAATCCTATTAAATGGCTCACCATCCAAACCCTTTAACCCTATGAGAGGTCTCAGACAAGGATATCCACTCTCACCCTTCCTCTTTATTCTCATGATGAAAGGCTAGGAAAAGTTATCAAATCTGGCAAAGGAGAAGTAAAAATACAGGGTCTCAAACTCATAATGAACGGATATGCTTTGACCCATCAACAATTTGTGGATGATACCATGCTGCAGGGTGTACCCATGGTCAAAGAAGCTCTAGCCTACAATCAAATCCTAAAAGACTTTGCAATGGCAGCAGGCACAGAGGTAAGCCTTACCAAATCAAATATTTTGTTTTCTAACACTCACATTGCTATTCAGAGAAATATATCTAGAATTCCAGGCTTTCAAAGAGATATGTTACCCTCCAAATATTTGGGAGTACCGTTAACAGACAAACCTCTGAGAAAGGCAGTTTGGGAGCCTATGACTAATAAGCTACATGACAAAATCTAGAAATGGACAAATAGTTCTTTGAATTTAGTAGGACAACTAGTGCTCACAAAATCGGTTCTTTAAATTGTCCCTATTTTTATGTTTCCAGTCCTTCCAGCTCCTAAAAGAGTCATGCAACAATGCAGAAATATCCAAATAGATTTTCTTTGGGGCAAAGGGGAAGAGAAAAAAAAAATGGGCCTTCGTGGCCTGGGAAAAGGTCTGTAAACCCAAGAAACATGGAGGTTAGGGACTGGATGATCCTGAAATGCTAAACAAATTTTTGGGGGTGAAACTTTGGTGGAGATGGCTAAAAGATTTGGCTTCCCCTTGGGCCAAAATTTGGAAATAGAAATATGCAAACAATTGGCAAGACAAGGACCACATTAGAATGTCTGGGCTCATCAAAGGCTCTCACATTTGGAACAAAGCCTGGGAGAATAGAGCCATTGTGCAGAAACAGAGTTTCTAGGAAATCAGAGATGGAAACCTTGCTTGGTTTTCAAAAGATAACTGGCAACTTGAACCTAAAATGTTAAGAGAAGAATTTTCCAATCTCAAGAATGATACTGACAACAAATGGTTACACAGGGTAAATGAATTTTGGGATCAGGATTGAAGAGAGGGAAAATGGAGAATATGGAAGAACCTGGTATACAGTGATGACTCCCCATTAAAGGTACAGGCCTAAGCTTTATCGGCTATCTTGGAACAGAGAAAGATTTTGAAATCAGTAGATTCAGACCAGTTGAGATGGGGCAATAACAATGAAGGTAAATTTAACCTCAAAAAGGCCAAGCACATAGCCCTTGAACTTGAATATCCAAACCCTAAAGGGGTGTGGAAGGACCTATCATAGAACCAAAGCTGAATAAAAATCAAACTGCTCCTGTGGTTAGTGCAGCATAAAAAAATTCTGACCTGGGAAAATCTTAGGAAAAGAGGGGTATCTGGTCCATCTAGATGCTAGCTATGTGAATTACAAGAAGAAACCATGGATAACCTACTCAACCTTTGCCCGTTCACTTCCACCTTGTGGAATTGGGTAGCTTCAATTTTCAGACAAACAGATAGGGACTTGGGCAGCATTACCAGCACCTTGAAGAAGTGAAGGAAAAATTTCTCTGATAATGAAATAATCAACAAAGCTTGGGCTTTAGTTCCAGGCATTTTAATCAGGGATGTCTGGAATGAACATAACAACAGAATATTCAAGAATAGGAAAGGTTCTCCCCAGAACATCATGGCTCATATATTAAGACAGCTCAATGAGACAGTTGGGACCCTCATTAAAAACCCCCTTAAGGACAAACCTAAAGGTAAGGATGTCCAGTTACTACTACATTTGGGTCTTCAAGGGCTTGTCCCAAAGGGAAAAAACATGACTATAAACCATATAAGTAATGACAAGGATTTCTGGCAACCCCCCCACAAGGGATTTCTGAAATGTAATATAGATGGGGCCTCAAAAGGAAAATTGGGTATGGCGGGGTATGGAGGAGTAATAAGAGATGAAAAGGGTTACATAAAAACCATCTTTAATAGCCATTTGGGTAAAGCCACTAACAATATGGCAGAGCTTATGGCCCTTGAACAATGTCTAGAAATCTCGAGGGACTCAAATCTCAATAATATCATAATTGAAGTTGATTCCGAATTGATTATTAATTCGGTCAAGAAAAGTTTCTATTGCTATGCTCCAGATAAAGTCTCAAGACATTGGTGGCTTCTTCACATGTATTAATGGATTCAATAACACCTGCAGAATAGGAGAACGCTTAGTTTTACTCATGTGTGCTGAACAGCCAACAAAGTAATAGACTTATTAGCTAATGAAGGCATACGTTGTGCTAAGAGCAATAAAATTTATGATTTGATAGAGACCCCCAAAGGCAGATTGAGGGAAGAGTGTCTCGGACAGGCGAGCATGGACAGGGAGCTCTATCAAAGCAGGGGAAACTAAAAGTAAGTTGACTAAAGGAAACAGGGAAATTTGGATCTTTTATGGTGAAGCAATGCATGGACATCTGGTCTTCGGACGAGAATTTTTATGCACAACAGTTCATCCCCTAAGTTATCAGGCAGTAGTCAATTTAAAAGATGAGTCTTTTCATGAAAACGAAATTCTCTAAAGAAAACTAAATTCCTTATAAGTCGAGTCTTTTCATGAAAATTTAATTCTCTAAAGAAGAATTTTCTTTGCCGGGTGATGGGTTAACTTGCTAGAAGTTAGGCAGAATTGCAGGAATCCTAGGGATTTCACATGGAAACTTGCAAGGAGGTTACCATGCTTGTTAGACCTAGACTTAACTTAAACGATGGCTTTATTTGATTTCGGGTCTGGGTGCGGTGTTATCTCCTGTGCTTGTTTCGCTTCAAAGTTGGGATCAGTGGATTTCCGGCAGACTACATGCTCGAGGGTTATCCCCCAAGGTGAACCTGAAATCCTTTTATTGTGGTCTCTATTTCCTCATCGAGTTCGTTTCAAGAATTAAAGACTTTGCATGTTTTCGTTCCTATATGGAGCCTTGTCAGTAAGATCTCTGAAGGTGGACCGAACGGTCCCAACAATTGCTTGTATTTTGAAGGTCTCATAGTTTTGGTTGTGGGCCCTTGGCATGGATTTTGAGCCTTTGGCTCGGTGCCCAAGGCTTTGTGCAGCTAGTTAACTCTATGGCCCACAACTCCTTTGGGAATGTTGTAATTTATGTAATTTATTTTTCCGATACAATTTAATAGAAGGATCGACTCTTGCTTCAGCAAAAAGAAATGTTTAATGTATATAAGAAATTCAATTAATTTAGTGTATATTCTAAAATTAATTCTTATATTTTTCTGGGTGATGCAAAAGTGAAAACACATTTCTTGTTTAGTTGAGTGTTGGTGTAAAATAAAAACTAACCTAAACTAACAAAATATTTTTTTTTAGATATTCTTATTATAGTTGATAAGTGTTTATTCACAAATCTCCATGAACAGTTGAACTAAGGATTCAAATAACCTTTGTTACTTCCCAATAAGTTGAGGTGAGGATTCCTTAGATAATTACTCTTTGTTTTCACGAAAGGTAGTTATTCGAGTTAATTTCAAAGATATTATCTGGAAATGAAAGTATATTGTTGTAACATAACTCAAACGTAAATTCATATGGAATACAAAGTAATATGGGCCTTCAGATATGTCAAATTCACATTCCCTCAAAGAAATGAAAGGCCTTATAGCAATGCTATTTGAGAACACAAATATAAAAATTATATTATATCAAAGTTGGTAAGTAACTTGCCACATAACTCTGAGAACAATAGGGATGTATGGGTCTTTGGACACTTCTATGGTGTGTTTAGATTACTATTTTGTAGCAATTGAAGTGCCTACTTCAATATTTGGGTTGTTTAGCAGGTATCGTATAAGAAAGTTGTTGGAACTTTGAGGTATATGGAATTGTTGGGAATTCGTGTTGCAACTAGCCAACCTTAGAGCCCATTCGACTAGTCCAGCCTATACCTCCAATTACATATTAGAAACCCTTTTATTTTCCAATATATATATATAATTATATATTATATATATATATATATATATATATATCTATATATTCGAAGGGTACAAAAAAGCCAAAACATTATCGGCTTGTCTTTGAATCTCTTGGTGCAAAGGGTAGTTTAACTTAACTTGCACAACCAAATTAAAATTATTAATGTGGTTGATATAGCCGAAGGGTTCATTAGTATCTACCCATTGATAAATATGAAACAATAGAAATAATAATACAGAAAAATCTATTGTAATAAAAATATTATTATTATCATTATAATTAATAAAAAATATTATTTAGTATAAATTATTATTATTTAATTTTAAATTAGTAATCTAAATATGAACCCTACGAATATGAACTATTAGATTAATAAAACCTAGGGATTGATATTATAAACCAAACGGAAGAATACTAACTCGACGGATATTAAAACTAAGGGATTAATATTAAAAACCCTAGGATATATTAGTCTAAGGATTCATATTCCTACGTTATAATATTACTCATAGATTTATAATATTAGTCCTTTAGGTTCGATATAATTCATGGTCATCCAATGGTTTATATACATTGGATTTATAAAAATAATCCCTTGGGTTTAATAAATGATTAGTCCCTTGTGTCTATAATACCTTGGGGTTTTAGTATTAACCCTTTCATTTATAATATCAATCCATCAGGTTTATTAGTGTAAGTGTTCATATTCCTAGGGTTTAACACTAAAATCCCAAGTGATTGTAAACCCAAGGCAATGATATTAACTGAAGGGATTAATTCTAAAAACCGAAGGAATTATAAACCCAAGGGAATAATATTAAACCCTAGGGATTAATATTATAAATGCAAGGTATATAAACCCTAAGATAAATATTATAAACCCTAAAATAAACATGGTTGTTCATGGCTGAGAATGGTTGATTTCCATTTTGAAGCAATCCTTGTCCCGATGTGAGTTAGCCCATGGTTGACAATGGTCAACCATATTTATTCTAGGGTTTATAATATTTATCTTAGGTTTATATACCTTGGGTTTATAATATTAATTCATTGGGTTTAATAAATTTCCTTTGGGCTTTTAATCCCTCGGGTTTAATACTAAAAACCCAAGGAATTAGAAACCCCATGGAATAATATTCACCCTTAGGGACCAATATTAATTACAAACCCTATGAATAATATCAAACCCTCAGAATATGAACCATTAGATTAATAAACCCAAGCAACTGATATTATAAACCAAAGAGAATAATAATCCCAAGGGGATGATACTAAAACCCTTAGGGATTATAAACTCAAGCGAATAATATTAATCCAACACATAATAAACCTAAGGGATTAATATTATAAACTATAGGGTTTATATAAACCCTATAAAACATGGTTGGCCATGAATGACCATAGTTGATTTTCATATTGAGACAATCTATGCCACAATGTTACGTTGGACCATGGTTGACAAGGGTTCACCATTATTAATTCTCATAGTGCGAGAAAAATTGTCACAAAGTGATGTTGGACCATGGTTGACTATGGTTGACTTTCATGATGGTACATTCGTTGTCACAATGTAATGCTAGACCATGGTTAACCATAGTTAACCATAGTTATCACATTGAAATGTTTGAACATTGTTGACCATGTTTATCACAATGTGACATTGGATCATGAGACAATGTTGTCAAAATGTGACCATGGTTATTCAACATGGTTAACCATGATTGATGATGGTTGATGATGTTTTTTGTTCATATTGAGACAATCTTTGTCACAATACAACATAGGACTATGGGTGACTATGATTGACCATGGTTGACAATGGCTAACCATGGTTGATCATGAAAGATCACGGTCGACCATGATTGACCGTGGTTGGTCATGATTGCTTTTCATATTGAGACAATCCTTGTCTCAAAGCGATGTTGGACAATGCTCAACCATGGTTGGACCCCTAGATTAATAAATCCAAGGGTTTGATATTATAAAACCAAGGGATTAATACCCCAAAGGATTATGAACCCAAGGGATTAATATTAAACCCAAAGGGAGCCCAACTGGTGGTTTAAGAAAATGACACATTATATGGCATGAGTTTGATCAACCGTGACCCAACATCTTGAACATTATAGACCTAAGGTATATAAACATTAAGATAAATATTATAAACCCTAAAATAAACATAGTTAACCATGATTGGTTTTCATATTGATACATTACACAATGCTTGACAATGATTGAACCCTTTGATTAATAAATCGAAGTATTTGATATTATAAACCCAAGAGAATAATAAAATTAGGCGATTAATACTAAAACCTGAAGGGATTATGAACCTGAGGGAATAATATTAAACCCAAGGGATTAACATTATAAACCCAAGGTATGTAAACTCCAAGATACATATTATAAACATTAAAATAAACATGGTTGACCATGGATGACTTTCATATTGAGACAATCAATGTCGCAATGCAACATTGGACCATACTTAAGCATGATTGATTTCATATCAAAACAATATTTGTCACAATGCGATGTTGAACCATGGTTTACCATTGTTGGTTTTCATATTGAGACCATCACATAACTCCTTGACACAATACTAACAATCACCTACTATGCTCCAATCACTAGTTTTAACTTCAATTAAATTAATATTTAGTAGTTGTCACATGCATAAATATTCAATCATCTTATAAACAAAGATATCACATGCAATTATACTCATATGCTTAAATATTTGAATACATAGAGAGTAAAGGTAAAACATTCAAAACATCCCATGAAATTGTATCAAACCAAATTAACTGAAAGAATGTCACTTGGAAAATCGAGCACCACGAGCCAACCTAGAACGGACTTCCTCTAATTCAGCCCTGAGCCGGGAGTTCTTTCCCATTTATCAACTACCTCTTGTTTATCTCTTCAATAGGTATTTAATGATCTCTTTCATTATATGGATTCCTTTAGTGGGGACCTACTTTTGTGGATCTTTTTATCCACTTTCCTAGGTGTTTCCCATAAAAGCTTGCCTTTCTATCCCACAAGGATTTTATGTTTTTCTTAACTTAGAATCTTTCTCCCACTAAGCAACTTAATGGATATTTATCTCCCACTCGATTAATATTATCTATAATTTGATATAGAAGTCCTATCATTAAAGAATGATTCATTCCCATTCACAAATGGGATTTCATTCGGCAAGAATCTCATCTATTGGTGTCTCGTTTTCCAAGCGTTTAAATTATCTTTATTTTTTTGGTAATAAAATATTTACTCTCATTTTTAAACCTTAGACCTATCTTTTCTATTGCAAATCAGTCTTAGCTTTGGTCCGGCATGATACCAATGGAGTGTTACATACAACGGAGCGGTGTTACATACTCCCCCCCTTAAATTGACACCATCCTCAGTGTATTTTTGCATATTACAATTTATTTCCTCATTCTCAGATATCCATTTCTAAAATTACAAGTTCCCATGATCTCACCACTTGAATCGGATCTTCCGCTATATATAGGTTACAAAGGAGTTCTACCAAAAAATCTCCTTCAATTGCTACCTATAATATTTGTTTCAATCAATTTTGTGAGAGACTTCAGATGCCTTAAAAAGATCAAATTTTTTACCACGGTTAATGTCATAACTTAATATCACAGTACAACTATTTGAGTAACTACGGATTAATGTTTCCCACTATTTAACTATGATTCCTAATTTCCAATTACATTGTATTTAAATAATAGGAAGAAATGCATGTTCTCCCAATGCATGTGTTCTTTCCGAACACTTGCTTCTTGCAGTCTCCCTGCATTAGTCACAACAAGTCAAACTAACACATTTTACCAATAAACATGTATAAAAATATCACATCAGGTTAACTCAAAACATAACCATCAAAATCATAAATCACATGTAACCATCATAAACCCAATCATATATCACATGTAATCATCATTGACCAGAGTCATAAATCACATGCATACTAAAACTAAAATAAAATTCTTATACCTATCCTTTGATCAATCCTTATCTTCCACCTTTGTCTTTATTCTATACGTACTCTCGATCGGTTACCATACCAAAAAAGCACCTAATACCTTCTCCTCAACCATGTGCACATACACATAGTGTGCATCATACACATACAACTATTCACATCATACAGCACCATGAAATACATGCATCCACACATGTACCATATGTACCACATGTACACCATACCGCCTGTACAACATACCAAATTTTCATGGAATCACATGAACAAAATGTACATTATCCACATGTTTTCAAACAATACTAGTATTATTAACATAACATCGAGTCAATGATAAAAATTACCTCGATTATGTATTCACAACTACTTTTCAGTAAGTCCAATCAAACCATGCTTGGTCTATTAATTGGAGAATAGAGATTTAATGTACCTTTTCAACTTTTGCAACCAAAGCATAATCAAATAAATTCATGTCAAAGTGTTTGAATGTTTCTATTCAGCTAATGATCCAGGTGGATGTTGGTGGCCACCCAGCTATCCCATTTGGACCCCCACAACTGTCTCTTTCAATTTTTCAGTTTCCTTAATTATAGCACAGTTTACTATTTTTAGGAGTTTTTCGGGTCCTAAACTTCCGGAGCCGTTTTGAGGCCCTAAACGACGTTTTTTGGGAAATCTACCTGCCAGCAATTTTTCTACCTAAAAATCATCTTTTTCGTCGTATTCCTCGGAGAGATCTTTCCAACGGGCTATCATGCACATCAAATGGAGATAAGACGACCAATTCGCGACCCTGGGAAGTTGATGTACCAACTTACCCAAAAACGGGGCCTAAAATTTGGTGTTTCATCTTCTAGGGTTACGTTTTGGAATGTGAAGGGTTTTCCATTGTTTCTCAACAATAAATAGGCCTTTGAGCCTCATTGTAACTCAGTTCGGAACAGTTCAGAGGCATGTAGCCACACATCTCTTCTCAGAGATAAGCTACCATCACCCTAGCTGGTTTATTTCTATTTCGGTTGTAAGCAATTTTAGTATTTCATAATGAAATGAAGTATTATTTCTGCTGCATCTTTGTGTATATGGTTATCTCTGTATTTTATTGCGTTCTTGTTTAAATCTGGATCAACTAATCTTGTTTATATCTTATGGTTGGAAGAAAATTTCAACAAGGAAAGAAAATGATAACATAGATATACTCCTCCATAATACAACTTGACAATAGCAATATATTTTGGCTTTGGGATTGACTCTGTCACCAGACAAGGTTTTAATAACTCTGGAATATGACCTACGCCCAATCCTAAAGAAGGATATTGACTATGCTAGTTTCCATAGTATGGAATTCAATGTTATATTTGAAGTTTAATAACAACCTTAACTTTGTCTTTAGTCAAGAAAATAATTGTTTGGTACTCAAAAGTACACCACACATAATCTAGTTATGCCATATTATTTCTTGTTTTCTCTTTTTACCACTACACCCAACACATTGTTGGCTATGAATAATTGAGTGTATATCCAAAACCAATCGAACAATCAATATGAAAGTACATACACCTCCTATACATGAGTCATGCATGAAGGTTACAATGTTCTCCCACTCCCTAATTTCCTAATTTCCAGGGTACTATGTGTACTGAGGATTAAAGATAGTTTATCAACATGTTGACACCTCATGTTAAACCTTAAATCACCACCTCGAAGACAAAAGAATATAACTCATTTATTGGAAACAAGACCAGTTATCAAAATCATTAAAATAAATTCCGACATGGATTATGCAACAATTGTTATGTTTCCATATTCAAAACTACACAACACTATCAATGCAATCTGACAGTTAGACTTCTCCATATTGCTTGGTAGGAAATAATTGTAAAAGTTATGCATCCGAGATTGTAAAATTGTGAACTAATTTGAATAGGTGGCCAGATAACATTTTATCGAAATAAATTATCTTTGTGCACAACAATCTTGATTACCAGTATGGCTTAGCTATCTGATATGATGGAAGCATCCTATCGATTTAACAATGAGTTGTTACATGGTTTGTTATCCTCTCTCTTCCTTGCCTAGAACCTTTTATATGTCATAGCTTACTTGATGCATGCATTATTTTACTACTATAATAAGATACTTAGACCATCATAAGCTGTATTAATGTCAAGCCTTTTTTTTTTACCAAACAATTGTTAATTAATTCAAACAAGTCATGTTCTCAATCTAGTGTACAATTCTCTTTAGTCATTAGGCTACTTTGAATTGCGTTATTTCTCCTTCAAATGCATCCAACATAATAATATATATTATGCTTATCATTTATGTTCTCATAAATCATGTATACTTTTTTTATATATAGTAGAAGCATACAGATCATTTCAATCTTATCAATTCCCAGAAGAGGTACATTTGTAAGATCTACAATCATTCGACTGGAAGCATCTTCTTCTTGCTGTAGATTTGGAAGGTCCATATTTGTGAGATATTACTTAACAGAAACCCATCTATATCTAGATTGAGATGCACATCAAGGTTGGGGAGTTTGAGGTTCCATATTTTGAGTTACAATAATTGACACATTGGAATTTGAGTGAACTTGATAATGTGCCCTTGAGCTTGTATTTAATATTGTCTTTTTGTTATTAATCGAGAAGCATTAGGAGCTTCTTTTACACTCCCGTTATGTATTTACACTAAATTTACTTTTGGGTGCCATTCCATTTAGACACTTATAAATGTCATAAATTATTATGTATCATGTATTCTTTAACATGTATACATTGATATGTATTACATGTCTGCATACACTTCACAAATCTAACCCTTGTTCAGTCTAGATTGGAAATATAATTTGTACCTCTTACATATCGTAGTTACAATTATTGAGATATTGTTTTACTCAAAAGAAAATTGAGTAAAGTTCCAAACTAGACATGTCTATTTAAATATGCATTTTGATACTGAGTATCTGAATAATGACCTTGTAAAGTTTAGTTCCCTTCAATAGTGTATATTTAGAGCATTTTCCCAATAAGGGTGAATTAAACAGTGGTACCAGTGGAAAAACCACATCCAAAATGGATTGCATCATTACATGTAGATGCATCAATCAATGCAAGAATATTAAATTAAAAAACAAGTATAATTAATCAAGATACATATTCTAATAGCACATACAATGACATGTGTTTCATGAGCTTAATGATATTTTATGGGAAAACTTCATGAGTAGATACAAATAATTAAAAACCTTCCGAATCCATTCTAGGATGGAAACAAATTAATCAACCATCAATTTCTACTAATGTTAGCTAGGAGACCACTTGGGCATCCATCAACGACAATAATCTTCTTCATTACGCCAAGAGAGCTGGGTGTTTCTACCATTCATACGAGGAAAAATTCCCAATAGTAATATACATCTGCAAACCCGACCAATTCATGGATTTTGTTCACTATAATGCATCCCACAAGCCCCCCCTACTCATCGCCAGTGCCCAATTCGATAACCTTTGTATCATATTAGTTGAGTATTCTACTCTTAGGGCCTATGCTAATCACCGATGCCCGATTTGACAACCTTTGCAGTAGATTAATTAAGTATTATTATTTGAACATTTTTTTGGAGACCACTGGAAAGCATCTAGACAAATGGAGCGCGGTGCACGAAGGTCTCATGTTCCATTACCCATCTGGAATGCAAGTCATGATGGTTGTATAGGGGATTTGAGATAATGTGAGTCTCTTCAACTTCATTAACTTTACGGTGTTGAGATTTTGTTGTTTGAGTCAAATAGGCAAAAATCTCTGAAGGATGACAACAATAGGGAATCAGTTCCTAGATTAGCTCCAGGTTGTTGGGAGGGAGTTAATGCCTCCTATATTTGATGTGAGGGAGTTATGAGGTTGTTAGATTCTCTGTTCTATTTAATAGGCAACCATTCGGATGGTTTGCTAAGAGAGTTTGAGAGGATTTCTTGATGTAATCTCCAATTTATTTAATATATTCATGATGACTATGTTTGGTGGACGTAGCACAGATTGGTTGGGTGAACCACGTTAAATATTGTGTTTATGTGCTTGACTGCTGTGTTAATTCTTCTGTGTGTTTATTTATTGCTGAGCACCTGATCCAACAAATGGTATCAGAGCTTGTTGGAGGTGAGGTGCTGGAGAAGCTGACTGCGCTGTGCGTGACTGCTGGTGGTTTGCTGCTGTGCGGTGCTGCGTTGATACCTGGTGCGCCTGAATGGTATGTCTCAATGCGTAGATACCTGGAGCAAACTTCTGATACCTGGTATGTCTTAATGCATATTTTAATTGCGTGGTGGATTGTATCGATAGCTACCCGCTAGAAATTCCAGAATTCGATTCGCTGTTTTGGATTGTATCTTCACTGGTGGATTGTATCTTTGTTGTTATACACTATAGACTAGCGATACATCTTCATTGTAATCGTGTAATATTTGTGCTTTGCTTCCAAAGTATAAATGGTGGGTCGTCCTATATATTACGATTAAATGACAACTGTTCTGAGAATGTGAATTTTATCTCTGAAAATTGTCAAAGAGAGTTGGATAATGTGTGCTGGCGGACTGTCCTGAGGATTGCTGTGCGTGGGTGTGTTTTTTAACATAGCATGAAAATTGTTATGTCCACAAACCAGAACAGGGGTATGTAATAAATTAGCGGATGTGGTTGCATGATAAAGCTTTTGTTTCACAAATCAAATCAAAGAAGCCGTAATTTTTTTTTAAAGAGGAGTGGAGTACGTAAGTTTTTAAAGCCATTAAACACAAAAGGGAGTCATAAGGATTATGTAACATGTTTTTTTTTTTAAAAATTAAAAGGCATGTATTCTTTGTGAGTGGAATTGTGTGAGAAGTAAGAAAACAAAAAGGAAACAGAGAACGCTAGCCATACTTCACATTTGTTTCAAAACTGAAGTGTATGTATTTTTTTGTTGGAATTTGCACAAAGTATAAGGCAAGTTTTTTGTCTTAAGAAAAAGAAGTGCAAAGGGCAGATTATTTTTTTAAAAAGGCATAGGCAAGATTTTTGTTTTAAAGGCCAAGGCAGTTTTTTTTTGTTGTTCAAAAACAAAGACATAGGCAGAAATTTTCAAAGGCATAAGCAATTGTTTTATTGCTGGTTAGTATTGGAGATTATTGTTTTTTGCTGATACAAGATGGCCAAAAATCAA
>APFE031688057.1:97457-116275 GCA_000404065.3 Pinus taeda | reverse complement strand
TGGAGAAGCTACGCTGGTGTTTGGCTTCTCTTGGCTTGCAGAAAAGATAAAATAATAATAACAGGGCATCAGGCGAATTGTTGTCAAGGTGGAGATTGTTGAGATTTTGTTGTTTGAGTCAAATAGGCAAAAATCTCTGAAGGATGACAACAATAGGGAATCAGTTCCTAGATTAGCTCCAGGTTGTTGGGAGGGAGTTAATGCCTCCTATATTTGATGTGAGGGAGTTATGAGGTTGTTAGATTCTCTATTCTATATAATAGGCAACCATTCGGATGGTTTGCTAAGAGAGTTTGAGAGGATTTCTTGATGTAATCTCCAATTTATTTAATATATTCATGATGCCTATGTTTGGTGGACGTAGCCCAGATTGGTTGGGTGAACCACGTTAAATATTGTGTTTATGTGCTTGACTGCTGTGTTAATTCTTCTGTGTGTTTATTTATTGCTGAGCACCTGATCCAACATACGGAAGAAAATCACCATTACCATGCAAATCAAAGAAACGAGGTCATGCTTCATGATTATGAATCCGAGTATCGAATATATCATGCTTTAGTTAATAGGTCACCCAATGTACCTTTCCCAGGTGAGGCCGTCATTCAGCTGTGATTGATGGAGATCTATTTATAAGGTTCCTTCTCTCTTTGTGATTTGATTCGTCAAGGCTGAGCCCTAGGCTTTTCGATCACCGATTTTCTTTTTAAAGAGTGAGAATGAGAATGAATTCAATTTTTTTCATTTTCTGCTAGTATTGTAGTATATGTGACATTAATTGAATTATCTCAAATCAACTATAGCTTCATGTTTTTTCTCAGGTTTGTAGAATGTGAAAAGTTTCTTGTCAAGCGTATGTACACAATTTTTGAACTACCTAGTATATAGGACTTCGTTTCATATCGTTAAAAATTGATTTCAATTTTGGTATAAAATAAGGCTTTATTTCATATCATGAAGACTTTAATTCAATTTTTGGTTTAGGATGTCATAATTTTTAGATTTCTTTGACCTACCTAGTGTATAGTGTATAGGACTTAGTTTCGTATCGTTAAAAATTGATTTCAATTTTGGTATAAAATAAGGCTTTATTTCATATCATGAAGACTTTAATTCAATTTTTGGTTTAGGATGTCATAATTTTTAGATTTTTTTGACCTACCTAGTGTATAGGACTTAGTTTCGTATCGTTAAAAATTCATTTCAATTTTGGTATAAAATATTAGTCTTTATTTCGTATCATGAAGACTTTAATTCAATTTTTGGTTTAGGATGTCATAATTTTAAGATTTCATTCAAAATTTGTCACGGTGCTTTGGTTTTTTCTCGAAAAAAATATATTAGACCTATAAATACAGATTTTTTGAACTTTCGACATGTTTGGTATATAGGGCTTTATTTCATATCATTAAAATATGGTTTAAATTTTGGTTTATAGTGTTGGGAATTTTTCGTATCGTTTAGGGTTGGGAACTCAAATTTGGCTAAAGTGAGAGTTTTAAAATCTTAGTTTTATAGGTGACTTGAAATTGCTTAGAACACTTTTCTTCTTGTGTGTCAAACTATATTAGAGCTATAATCACTGAGTCATGATTCCATTCAACCATTAGACCATAGGTCAAAGTAGTTTCAAAGATTGAATCTCTATTTGTAAAAAAGACAGTAGGCCACAGACTGATAAAGAGGCTTCAAACTTTCTTTATTTTTGTTTCTAAATATAATATAGTGTACATGTATTAAATAGCCTTACTGCAAAAGGAACATGTTACAAAAAAGTAGATAGTGGAAAGTTTGTCGTCATAGAAGACAAAAGGGCTATATATAGGGACCTTAATTGAAAAGAAGAAATTGACTTCATATAGATCCCCTTATGAACAAAAATGGGAGGAAAACAAAAAAATGTTGAGTCCCCTAACAGAAAGACAAAGAGAAACATAAATCAACGAAAAATCATTTTATAATGTCTTAGGAAACATGCAACAGAACAACATGTCCCTTTTTAAAGAAGAAGAAGAACATCACCCATGTGTCTTTATTCATTTCCTTTAAGGTTAACTTTTAAACATTTTAGCATATTATATTTCATGCCTAGTGTTTTTATCAACATCAACTTCTTTACATTGACGATACTTTTCCTCTAACAGAGGTTCCTAGAACTTTACCTTATCACAACTATGTGTCTGTGTTCATTCAGACATTAGTATTTGTATGTTGAATCTGTGTCAAGTTTTACTAATAAAACAATGGTTGAAGATTTGGACACAGGCTCTTGGATCTTTTGCTTTGCTGGTGTATACAATATATAGAATATTTGTGATTACTTGGATATTTTAGCTTCAAGTAGATAGATCAATTTTGTGAGAACTCAATCAATGAATATTGTTTATAATAAATTACGAGGCATCCAAATTTCTACAACATTCAAATATCTATGATCTCTCTCAATTTTAGTAGATATAATTTCCTCATATTCCCAAATATAACCTATATTGGAATAGCGAGCTATTTTGTCAAGCATACTGACTATATAGTTTTCATGAAAGAATTCAATGAAACTCACAACCATTATTCCTTTGCAGTATGAATTTGAATGGATGGGAAATGATGATAGCCTTGGATTCAATATTGTTGTTAGGTTTGTTGGGTAATTCCATTTTTTCCCTATGATAGTCTGATTTAACTCAACAAAACCATTTCAGTCATGCCCAAAAACTAGAGTATGACTATCTATCTCTATATTTGGTTTTTTTGCTGCAGTGTGAGAGTATCAAATGAACATAGAGTTGGGTACCCAAAGGATAGATAGTTTACAGTAGTCATGGAAACCTTGAGCTCACTAATGATAGGAATATTATGTATGATCATCATTTTCGGCACCATAAATAAATTTCCAGTGGCTTTTACGAATAGCGAGGAGGTTGTGCATGTAGTATCCAAGCTAGGAACTTTGCTTGCAGTGACAAGGCTTCTCAACAGTGTGCATCCTACTCTATCTAGTAATATCTTTAATAATAATTTTTCCTATCCTTGTTGTTAGAATTACATATTACCATTTGCATATTTCAACATGTATAAAGTGAACATGGTCCATTGGTTTGAGATCATATCGAGGATTTCATTTTTTTTTTTCATATCATGAATTTTCTAAGTACATTTTTTTACATTCTGTATAGCAGAGATGTAATATATGATTTTATAATAAAATTACTATCCATGAGATCCATTTTTAGAAAGCTTTACCTCACCCCATCTATATTAGTGATATTGAAGAAAACTATAATAGTCATTTAGTTCAACACATACTTACAAGTATAGTCCAATAAGACCAGTTAGGTTTCTCACAATGGTAAATAATATGACTCACATGCTACAACATCATAAGATAAATCCCAAGGCATTGTTGTTGTGACTATATAATCAATAATGCGAGTGGGTATCTATTAACTGCTAGTTGGCTAGGTCTGGTATTCAATGAGACCAATATGGATGGGATATAATATATAACTTAGAGACTTTTGGGCTGAGAATAAGCGTTTTCTCCTCTGAGTGTATTTACAATGTTCTTGAGCCTCTTAGTTACTACTAATGCCTACCTCCTCTTATAAAAATAATACAAAAAATATAGACTTATTGGATTGCAAGGTTGTGTCATTTAGGGATGTGCTATGTGATATACTGATTTTGGAGAGCTTTACAGAATGGTGATGGATGTTGCGCATCATACTTACCTTGTTTGAAATTTATTTTGAACCTCCTAGCTCAGAGTCATTGATTTTTATTTAGCTTTCTCCATCGATCAAACTATGACTCAATTTACACAATGACCTACCTCTTTGCTCCAAGGTTTTCCTCACCTATGATCCCTTGACTATCAATTATATAGTTAAAAATTGATTCCATTTGTATTACGTGCATTGAATTTCTCAACGGTGATATATTTTCTGTTATTGTTCTGCTTCTGGTTTGGATCTCTTCCTTTCTCTATTATTCTTTGAGCCTTTTTTATTATTATTTTCAATATCACTTACTTCTCTTTTCGGGAATGGTGAGGCTACATCATAGTCATGTCCAAGAATAACACCCGAATAGATTGAGTCAGTGACTTAACATCTAGGAGTGCCTTAACATCACACCCAATCCCCGCCTATTGAATACCCCGAGGACAATACAGTATTTGTTTTTACTTGTATAAAAAATTTATATTCTACATTTTTCTTTTCCCTTGTACTCAAACCCAATTATGCATAGACTTTGGGTCTGTTTTCTAACCAGAAGTAACTATAGCAATTATTTTGAACAATGAATTTACATAATTAATATCATCTAGTAAGCACTACTATGAGTAGAATTTACATACAATCATCAATGTACTGGACTTGTATACAAAATATACAAGACTACATATATTTTCATGCTCCCCAAATTTTTTCTATTGTAAAACTAAACAATGGAAACTTATCTAATTCTCAAAAATATGAAATATTAATGATGATTTAATTTAGGATAAAAATAACATCGCGCCCATGATGTTATTGTGTGCAAGTATATTATGATTGAACATTCCTATAGATACTTATGGAACAAGTGATGCTAATGTGGCTGGAATTTAATACGAAATTTTGAGGTCAACGAATTTGAAAGATGTGTATTTTAGTTGTCAGATTTTTTTGCAGTAGTTGTAAGTCAACAAGGAATAAGGAACAAGGCTTTAGGAAGAAGATGGCACTGAGCTATTTTTTTTTTCAATAACAATATTACAGATATGTGTACAGACATATATTCAATCAAATCATATTTCAAGTGCTTGAAGAGCTCAATTATACTCAATTTTCTAGGACAAGTTTGAACCAACATATGTGCAACAAGGTCTCTTCTTACCTAGAATTTGAACAACAACATCGAAAACATGTAGTAGGATTTGGTTTTCCATATTATGGTTGTTAGGAATTGTGAAGCTATATAGGAACTCAAAAATGTATAATTTAGTTATTGTGCATGTACAAATACATTTTCAGCATTTTGGATTTTGGAATGAAAGTTCCTTTTCACCTCTGATTTGTCTATTTTCACTCTTGAGTAGGCCAAATTCAACTCTTAGTGGGAAAACCTCTTCCCTTTTTATAATAGAAGTTGCATTGATATTTCAAAGTAGAGTTCAACCAGTAGTAACACACAGAAGGGTCGGGAGAGGCATGAATGGTATCTCTTGTGATTGCATGCACAACAATATCTACTTGGAAGTGTTGAATTCAACTGTCAGATGTGCTTTTACAACCCTCTAAAAGTTTCAGTGTTCTTCATGCTATGTTTATGAAAACTAATAAGGTTACCTAGAATTCACTTTTTCCTAGCCATATTCAGAATGTGAACTATTTCCATTTTTTCATTTTTATTGTTTTATAAACTTAGATGTGTTATAAACAAGTCTAGTGAATCAATGAATCAATATTTATTAACATCATGAGAATCATGAAATAACCTGAGATGGAGGTGGGTTGCGAGTGTTAATCAAATTTTATCATCCAAATTTTATTAAGGTTACTTAGACTTTTCATTTCACGTTTTCCTAGCCATATTCAAAATGTGAACTATTTCCATTTTTCCATTTTTACTGTTTTATAAACTTAGATTTGTTATAAATCAATGTGGTGAAAGAATAAAGTAATCTTTATTAACATCACGAGAAGCATGAAATAATCTGAGAAGCATTCTTAGATGGAGAAGGGTTGTGGGCTTAATCAAATTTAATTAAAAAAATATTTTTGTGGTTACTTTTGTTCTCCATTTTTATTCCGTATGGATTCATATTTAAACATTAACCAAAACATAGTCAATGAAAGTAATTTTAAAATTACTGTTACACAACTTAAATAATAATTATAAATTATGTTAATTAGCTAATTAATTATAATATAAAAAGAAGATAAAACTTGGATAAAAACTTTAAAAGAATAATATTAAATGATTCCTTTAAAATATGTTTTATATTTATTATGATATAAAACTTATATTCTTTGATGAAAGTTACAAGGTGAAAAAAAAAATCTATGATGAAAGTTAGACGATGAAAAAAAAGGAGATAATGAAGAGGGTACATTATTTACATAAAATAAAATAATTTATAACAGCACTAAACAATAGCTTTATTTTAAATTAAAATGTATAAAAATTAAAACAAACATAAATATAATTTTATATTTTTTAATTGGGGTGTGGGTAATTACGTCAATAGGCATCCCCCCTATTGCAATTGGGAACTTTAAACCTTTTATTAATTAAAAAAATTGATTGGAGGGTTTAAATTTAAAGATGCCAGTAAATTCTCGTCATAGCCCCAATATCAATGGATGTAATTCAAACCACTAACTTCCCTGAACATCTAAATCACATGATTAAACCTTGTTTAAATTAAATTTTTACAAAGCTTGATTAAAAATTTACCATGCCATTTGTTAATTGACACCTATGAGGATTAACGAGAATGGGAAGACTACAAAATGTTACACATACACTTTTCATGCTAGTGGAAAGTTGTATTTCAAAAAAGATTTTGTTTCAAAACATTGATAGTGTGTGTCCACTTCCAAATAATAGGTGTCAGTAGTTTTTGATTAACTTGTCCATCAATTTCACCCCTTCATTATGTTTTATCTATTCAAGCTTAGATCAAACCCCAATCAATCAAAATCGAAATTCTCTTTGCTATTAAACATCAAGATATATTTTCCATGTGAGAAATTTGAAAATATGCACTTGTAGAGTAAAAAGAGACAGATTATATGAAACCTTGAAATAAAATATCATAACCTATGATGATGAATACCTTTAATTTTTTTCCTTGATGTTGAAAATGTCAATTTGTATGAAGTAAATATAGATATGAAATTGAATGTAAAATGTTCAAATAAGAGTAAAATAACTTTAGATTTTTTCTGCAATAAAGGTATACAAATTGTGAAAGTAAATTTGAATCAATGAAAAATATAAAAACATGAATATAATCAATGAATATGAATATAAACAACTAACATAAATATAATCAATAAATAAGTATTCTAATCAAAGACAAATATAAAAAAAAATATATAAATATATATATATATATATATATATTATAGTAAAATTTATTTTTTCCATGAGTACTTAATACAAGAAGATTATATCCTTTTCAATTTGTAAATTGAATACAAAATACATATTTGAATATAAATTATCACCCAATACATAATATTAAAAAAAATGTGTAAAAAAATGCGAGCTTTTACACCATTTCACCATTATTGAATTTAAAAAAAATAATATCTAATAAAAAAATCCCATTAACTTTTACAATTCTATGTTATTGAATATTAAAAAAAATAAAAAAAACAAGTTCATTATCTAAATAGTTTTGAGATTTACGAGTCCTCTTATGACTACAATGTCCATTATTTTCACTATGGTTAGTTTTTAAAGCATTTGGACCAGCCATCTAAAGAAATTCTGCATGTTAATAAGTAGAAATGAATTTGAGTGAGATAACATGCATGGTCATCATCTTCATTTTAATTTTATGTTATCAAATACTAAAAACAATATTCAGCTTCATTTTAATTCTATGATATTAAATATTAGAAAACAATATATACATTTTAAACTATTAAATAACAAGTTCATAACTATTAAATAACAAGTTCATAAGTGTTATATCTTATGTTTCTATAATTTCAAATTTTATATTTTTGGGTTTTATAAGTTTCAGTGATTTAGATGGTATATTTATTAGGTTTCTTATTATTATTTTTTATAAATCTAAGTTTTAAAATATTTATAATATTAATTTTTTATAATCTCATTTTATTTATGTGAATTTTAGCTTTTAAACAAATATTAAAAAAATAAAAAGTTTTAGGTTTTAGTACATATATAAAACAAAATATTATTAAAAATAGTTTATTTTATATTAGTTTGTAAATAGTTATACAATTATTATTTCATAATTTTATAATATTCATTATCATAAATAAATAATATTTAAAACTTTATTATTAACAATATTATTAATAAAAAATATTAATAATATATTTAACACAATATTTAATTGTGTTTAAAAATAATCATGTTTTAAAAATGTTTTAATAGAATACTAATTTTAAACATGTTCTAATAATGTTTAATATATGATTTAATCATATTTAATACAATTTTACTTTATGATAATGTTTAATCACTTTAATTGTGTTTTCATTTTTTTTAATGCATGTTTTAAACATATTTAATACAATATTTTTTTTTGAAATTACTAATATTTAATGTTATTGTAATATCCCAAGTTAATGTAAATATTTATTTCTACTATAACTAAAACAAATTGTTACTGTTTTAAACTATAAACTATTTTTTAACTTAGTTATGGAAAAGTGAATTCTACAGTTATTAGTAAATACTATTTTATTTGTTAATTAGTTATGAAAGACAATTATCTGTCCCAAAGCTAAATTCTGGAGTATTTACTCAAGAAGATCAAGAGGATAAGGGTATCTGAGATCAATGGAAAGAAGAAGGATAAAGGACAGTTCTCGAGGGAGAGAAGAAGGTTCCTGGGAACAGGAACAACACGGGGGGAGATTTACTGGAATAGTAATCTCACAGTTGGAAGGAAATACAACGAATAGGTCTAATGGTAGACCAAATCTGGAATGTCATAAACCAGATAAGTGGAACCTTTAATGTTAAGGATAGCATTTACAGATGGAGTTTATATTCAAGTTGTTAAATAGTTAATAATAATAAGCCATTCATATCAAGAAAAATTATTATTAAGTCATTTTGCAGGTCTGAAGAAATAAATTTCCTTCGTTAAGAATTATGTGCGCAGTTCAGGTACAAAATCAGTGAATAATGGAAACTGATAGTTGTATCATTTTGTTTTCATAATCATGTAATTTAATAAAATACAGTATGAATACTGAAGAAAGTAGAGAGTATTTTTTTAGTATAGCTTGAGAAAAGAAAACACAAAAACTGGTTATAGAGTAACATAATGAATCTCAATCAAGGTTATAAAGTAAAGGAAAAGTTCAACAGAAAGCAAATGGAAAATATCTATAAATATCATAACAACTTAACCAAATTTGAGACTAAACCTAGGGCAAAGCTAGAACGTTCATGAGAGAAAAGTCGAATCTAAGTATAATCTCAATATAGCTTTGTATGAGTACAATAAGAAAAAGAAAACTCGATACAATGTCGAACTGTTAATATTTCCTACATATTTAGGGAAGACGTATCCTACAGTAGCTAGTCTGAATTAATAAATTGCATAATCTTTATTGGGTCTTATCGATGCTAACAATACAAGATTCACACCAGAATCAAAAGAAAATTTCATTGAATTTACAATGCTATATGGGGACATTCAACAAGAGAATTTTGTTTCCTTTTGAAGAAATATATAAACTAGTTTAAATAGTAGACAATCTTAATATCAAAACCTTGAGTTGGAGCTAAAGTTTCATAGAGATAACCAACTTCCACATAGCATAATCCTAGTTAAAGAAAAATGAAGATAACTAAATTCACAGGAAAACAATTAGAAAGTTTTGATTTGCTTGCACGGATAAGAACCATAACAAAACCATATGCTGCAATAATTTACCCCTTAAGAACTTGACAATAAGTTGGTGGATGAGTTTCAAGATCCTTCTAACTATTGATAGAAATTTAAGTAATATCAACTAGAATTATGATTTTACTGAGACAAATAATTGTAAGTATAATGACATTGATACCATTCAAACTTGTTGATTTCACGCTTCTGTGATCTATATTTTGTGTAGTGTTGTCTTCCGGAGTCATCGCATTTAGGTTTTATTGTAATTGACATTTCGAACCAACCTCTGTGGTTCATCATCAGGAATTAGATCCATAAGTGAATAAGTCAGAACTCAATAGGTTTTAATAGGTACAACTAGGTTTGGGCTGGGAGTGAATGTTAGCCGATAGTTTGGGTAATGATATAGTTCATTTTTTTTATAATTTTAGACAATATAGTGGCATGAGAATGCTGTAAAAGATACATGAATAGCAGATGGGGCCATGGACTTAGCCCAAACACTCTTTAAAATAAAATACATCTTGTTCAGTCTATTAATGACTCCAGACAAACTAAGAAAACTAATGTTTAGGATAAAAAAGACAAGGCTCTCTAGCCACAAAGAAAGAGTAGAAGAGACTTTAAGTACCCGACGAAAAATGGGCTTTTCCCCTCTCTAGAAACAATGTCTAAATGAGATTTTTCCCAAGGATTTTCCTAAAACTGCTAACCCTACAAAACCATCCATCCAAGTTGGATGGACAGAAAACATTAGTACTCATCCACAAGAAAACCATAATACAACTTAAAAATGATTGCACAAAGAGATGGCAGTCAGAATTACCATGAGAAGAGGATCAGAGGAAACCTTTCTTTGTGGTACCAAGATCTATATTTGAAGACATTTGACCGAAGAACCTCAACCAAATAGAAATAAAGTCTAGATACCAAATAATAATAACATAATACGAGCAGCCAATAGCTACAAATAGGTTCAAACGAAAGGCTAGAGCAAAACGAGAAACCTTGGACAAAGCAAGCGAATGACTACCTATGGGAACGCATAATGACCAAGCATTATCGCTACTCCCAGGGAAAAGAACTCTGGAATGGTCCCATGTCATCTGATTTGCATTACTGCCAAGGGCCATCGATGAATGGATGATTCCAATGACAGTAAAAGAGTTGGACACTTGCGAGGATTTTGGACTGCCACCTAGCCTGAAAACCAGCCAAAAATTAATTACTTCACATATATAAAAGGCTGAATGAAAAGGTCGAGGCCAGAATGTAATTAATATGGCAATCTAGGCATGGTACCGGAAACATAAATATTTCTAATAAATCAATAAGTAGGTCAATTTTCTGATGTGAACTAAATATCCTAATACATTATGAGTTTAATTATTTACATACGAATCCACAGTGGAATGAAGTTGACCAAATAAATCAATTGAGATCATAACTAACGAATATCATTTTCTTGATGTATAAGTTCCTTAAATGTATATTTACCATGGGTTGGATGTGATTCCATAGAGGACAAGGTAAATAAATTTTTTATTATATATATATTGTTTATTTTACTAAATGAGGATGTGTGACATGTGGTATCAAAGTGGTTAGCTTTCAGAACTGTCACGTCTGGGATAAAGAAATAACAAAATTTGGTGATGTGCATGTAGGACAAGGGAGCATTCAACATGAGATGAACTGGGAATTTACCACATGGTTCCGTAAGGGGAACAGGACCAACAACATTTCAGGAAGGCAATCCTGGGGTTTGGGTGAAGCTGAGCGATGAGCTACAAAATCCCAAAATACATATCCAGGCGACTGTACAAGAATTGAAAGGTGAAATGGCCCAACTCTGGCAAGACAATGAAAGATTAATTCAGAATAGGAAAAGCTCTTGAAGAGTATATCAAATAGACAAAATCATTGGCCACCAGTTCCCAGCCCTGAGCATAGAAATACAATGAGGGGAAAGAGTTTTGAACTGAGAATTTGGAGACAGAAGGTCGTGAATAAAACCAACAAGAAGAATCAAGTAATGTGTTCAGTCATAAGACTTAGAAGAAGCAAAATATTACAATTCAAGCGAAGTTTCGGAAAAGCAAGCCTCCTCTCTTCGATGGTGAACAACAAGAGGTGGAAGAAGCATGGCTAATTAATATGAATAAGTATTTCCAGATGTACGAGTATGATTATAATTTCAAGGCATGTCTAGCCATTTTCCATCTTTACGGGAAATCTACATTGTGGTGGGAGGATGTAAAAACAGTCTGTGGAGTCAATGTGCAAAACATAACTTGGGAGTAATTTCAGAAATATTTTAAAGAAAAATATCTAACATAAAGATTTTATGATGAGAAAGCAAAACAATTTCATGATCTTTGCCTGTGCCAAATGACCATGGATGAGTTTATAACAAAGTTTACATCATTATTACGATACATCCCTTATATTCATGAAGAAAAATCAAAAGTACAATGGTTTATCAGTAGTCTTCCATTGTTAATGAAAGAACGGATGGAACTTGACAACCCAAAAACAATGGGCAAAGTTATCCGTGAAACATGGATCTACTATCAGCAAAATAAACAAAAAGGGAAGTAAATTTATTCCCATCCACAAGGGGAATAAGGGCACGAGCAACAAAGGACTATATAAGGGTAAAACTAACTGAAATGTGAATAGGAATCAACCCAGATTTGAAGTACCAGGCGAAACCTAGACAAATGAACAAGTTGGCAGAAATGAAGTAGAATTAATAAACATACCACCTATACAGCATTAGGGATGCGGAGGCTCACATTATGTCAAAAATTGTCCTCACCACAAGGAAGCAGATCAGATCTCACAAATACAAGAGGCATCTACTATGGGAGAAGTGGCAAGGAGTATTCCTAAAATTAATGCATCCCTAGAAGATCATCACGCAGAATTTTAGCCAACCATGGTTGAATTTGAAGGTACTATTTTTGACGAAACATGTTCTATTTTAATAGATCCCGGGTCCACTTTAAGTTACATCAGTCCCAAGATAGCAGAACAATGTAAACTGCAAGATGTTAGATTTGAAAATCTGAGGTTAGTACTACTAGTCACAGGAGGAAAAAGGAGAGTTTTGTCTAAAGTAAGTAACTGCGCTTTGAAATTAACTAGTCAACCTATCACAGCTGATTTGAATGTGTTACCCCTGGGGTCATACGACATTCTTATAGGCGTGGACTACTTGGAGAAACATTGGTCCCTTATAAATTTCAAAACCAAAACTAATAGTTAGAGGGATGAGGTAGGGGAGAGGCAGAAAATTCAAGGTGTTTAAAAACGTCTGCAATTAAGACATATAACATCTTCCCAATTAGCAAAATGCATTGAGAAAGGCTACTAAATTTATGAAATGCAAGTAGGGTATGCTGACTCTAAAGATAAAACTATCACTAGAGAACATACCTGTGATACAAAATTTTCCAAATGTATTTCCTGAGGAAATACTGAGCCTACCCGCCAAAGAGAGACATCAATTTTACCATTGAGTTAATTCCAGGAGTTGCCCCAGTTTCCTGAGAACCTTATCGAATGAGCATAACAAAGCTAACAGAATTAAAAATGCAGCTTCAAGGTTTGCTTGATAAAAAGTACATCCATCCCAGTGTGTCACCTTGGGGATCTTCGGTATTATTTGTTAAAAATAAGGACAAAACCTTACAAATGTGCATGGATTACCACCAGCTAAATAAGCTGACCATTAAAAACAAATCCCTGCTTCCCAGTATAGATGAGTTATTTGACCAGGTGAAAGGTGCAACCGTATTCTCAAAGATCGATATCCACTCTCATTATCATCAGATTAGAATAAAGGAGGAAGATATTGCAAAAAATGCATTCAGGACTCGTTATGGACATTATGAGTTCGTGGTTTTGCCGTTTAGGTTAACTAACACCCCAATAACCTTCATGTGCCTCATGAACATCATATTCCATCAGTTCTTAGACAAATTTGTATTAATATTTATTAATGACATGTTGATCTACTCTCGGAACATAGAAGAACATAAGGAGCATCTTCATATTGTTCTGTAAGTCCTAAGAGAACACCAACTGTATGCCAAGTATAGTAAATGTGATTTCTTTAAGGAGCAAACCCAGTACTTGGGACATGTCATCACCAAGGATGGAATTGAAGTAGATCCAAAAAAGATAAGGACTATTATGGAATGGCCGGTACTAAAGGATATAGCTGACATAAGATCATCCATGGGTCTAGCAAGATACTATTGGAGATTTTTGGAAGTTTTTTCTAGAGTGGCATATCCTATTAATTCTCTACAAAAGAAAAGGAAATCCTTCGAATGAACCCCTGATTGTCAAAGGAGCTTCGATCAACTCAAACATCTACTTACCATAGCACAAATTTTGAGCATTGTCGATCCCAACAAAGAATATGTGGTTTGTATGGATGCTATCAAGGAAGGTGTGGGTGGCGTATTGATGCAAGAAGGTAGAGTGGTTACCTATTAGTCAAGAAAGATTAAAGAATATGAGCAAAAGAATTCAGCATATGAGTTGGAGCTCACAATGGTGATTCGTGCTTTAAAGGTGTGGTGGCATTACCTATTGGGTAAGAAATTTGTGTTGATGATTGATCACCATAGTCTAATTAACTACTTTAAACAACCCACTTTAAATGCTACGCAATCTTGTTTGGCAAATTTCCTAAGTGAATTCGACTTCGAAATTAGACATTTGAATGGAAAAGAAAATTGGGTGGCACATGCTTTAAGTAGGAAGGTAAATTGTTTATATGAAATTTCTTTTAGTCAATCACGAACTACTTTTCTTTTAGTAGATTCATGAATCAGCCATGCAAGATCCAACATATAAACATTTATGGCAGCAAGCAAAAATCCCAAACAGCGGAACAACAATTGGGTTATAAAATAAATGCAGAATATTTGTTGATTTATAGGAAGAAGATATATCTACCTAATCAGAAACATCTTAAAAATTTAATTTTAGAAGAATATCATAAGATTCCTTATGTAGGTCACCCTGGATACTAGAAAATGATTTCTACCCCGCGGAAGGAATTTTTCTGGCCTGGTATGAAGAAGGAAGTGGCAGAATATTTAGCCAGGTGTCTGGAGTGCCAATAAGTGAAAGCTGAGCACCAACACCTAGTGGGATTACTTCACCCTCTGCCTATCCCAACATTGAAATGGGAAACTGTATCCATCGATTTCATTATTGGACTGCCTAAATCAAGAAAGAAAAACGACTCCATCATGGTGGTGGTGGAAAAATTGAGCAAGTACACTCATTTTATACATGTCCCGTCAACTTATAAAGCAGTCCAAATTGCTAACATTTTTACGCAAAATATTTTTAAATTGTATGGAATCCCCGAGATGGTCATTTCTGACCGAGATGTAAAATTTACATCAGCCTTTTCAAATGCCCTTTTTCAGGAATTAGGCACACAACTAAACTTAAGAGCTACATATCATCCTCAAACATATGGACAAACTGAGCGAGCAAATAAAGTTGATGAAGAGATACTGCGAACTTATGTAATGCAACAACCAACTAAGTGGGAGGACTACCTACACTTGGTAGACTTTGCGTATAACAACAGGTATTATGCATCCTTACAGATGAGTCGCTTTGAGGTATTATATGGGCACAAGTGCAGGAAAACTCTGAGCTGGAGTGGTCCAGTGGATAAGCTGATTCTAGGGCCAGACATTTTGGAAGAAATGGAAGAGGTGGTGAAAATGGTACGAGTAAATTTAAAAGTTGCTCAGGACCAGCAAAAGAACTTTGTTGATCGGAAGAGGAGCTTCCAAGAATTGAAAGTAGGGGATCATGTTTGCATTAGAGTATGAGCCAAGAGAATCACCTTGGAGTGGTCCATATGTGCTAAATTAGCACCCCGATTTTGCTTGTCTTTCCAAATCCTACCTCGAATCAAACCGGTGGCTTACCAACTTGCCTTACCCAGTCACATTCGTGTACACAATGTTTTTCATGTTTCTTTACTTAAGAAATATGTTTATGACCCTAATCACGTAATCAAATGCAAGACATCAGGTAAAATATATATATATATATAATATTATATGATATATATAATATATACTATATATATATATAGAATAAATATATATAAACATATATATATATATAATATATATATGAGAGGAGAGAGAGAGGAGAGAAGAGAAGAGAAAGAGATATAGATATTATATATTATATATAAAAATATATATTAATATATATATAATTTCTCTTTGCAGATGTATTAAACAAACTCGTTAATCATTTAATGCATTTGGTTGCTATGTTCAGGTCAAACCGAAACGTGAGTTTTTGGTCGAACCTTCGGTTATACTAGATAGAAGGAAGTAACACTGCGGAAATGAGTTATCACCCATGTTAAAGTGTAGTGGCAACACTATGGTCTAAAAGAGGCCACCTGCGAAGATGAGTACGTTACGAAAGAAAAATTTTTGGGTCTATTTTTAGAAGGAAAACATCGGGACGATGTTTTGTTTTAGGGGGGGAAGATGTAATATCCCCAGTTAATGGAAATATTTATTTCTACTGCAACCAAAACAAACTGTTACTATTTTAAATTATAAACTATTTTTGAAATTAGTTATGGAAAAGTGAATTCTGCAGTTATTAGTAAATACTGTTTTAATGGTTAATTAGTTATGAGAGACAATTATTTGTCCCAAAACTAAAGTCTGGAGTATTTACTGAAGAAGATCAAGAGGATAAGGGTATCTAAGATCAATAGAAAGAAGAAGGAGAAAGGAGAGTTATGTTGAAGGGTCAGATAGTATGTGATAGCTACATCTGGTTAAGACCTGATAATTGGAGAAAAAAAAGTTCTCAATGGAGAGAAGAAGGTTCTTAGGAAAAGGAACAACATGGGGGGAGATTTACTGAATAGTAATCTCATGGTTGGGAGGCAATATAACGAACAAGTGTATTGGTAGACCAAATCTGGAAATGCATAAACAAGATAAGTGGAATCCTTTGTGTTAAGGATAGCATTTACAGATGAAGTTTATATTCAAGTTGTTAAATAGTTAATAATAATAAGATGTTCATATGAGGAAAAATTATTATTAAGTCATTTTGCAGGTCTAAAGAAATAAATTTCCATCGTTAAGAATTTTGTGAGTAGTTCAGGTACAAAATCAGTGAATAATGGAAGCTGATAGGAATATCGTTTTGTTTCTCATAATTATGTAATTAACAAAATACAGTACAAATACTGAAAAAAGTAGACAATAATTTTTTTAGTATAACTTGAGAAAATAAAACACAAAAACTAGTTCTAGAGTAACATAATGAATCTCAGTGAGGGTTATAAAGTAAAGGAAAAGTTCAACAGAAACCAAATGGAAAATATCCATAAATATCATAACAACTTACCCAAATCTCAGACTAAACCTGCGACAAAGCTAGAACGTTCATGAGAGAAAAGTCGAATCTAAATATAATCTAAATATAGATTTGTATGAGTATAATAAGAAAAAGAAAACTCAATAGAATGTCGAAATGTTAATATTCACCACATATTTAGGGAAGACATATCCTACAGTAGATAGTCTGAATTAATAAATTGCATAATCTTTATTAGGTCTTATGGATGCCAACAATACAAGATTCACACCAGAATCAAAAGAAAATGACAGTGAACTTACAATGCTATATGTGAACATTCAGTGAGAGAATTTTGTTTCCTTTTGAAGAAATATATAAACTAGTTTAAACAACAGATAATCTTAATATCAAAACCTTGAGCCGGAGCTAAGGCTGCACACAGATAACTGACTTATACATATCGTAAGACAGGTTAAAGAAAAATAAAGATAATTGAATTCATAGGAAAACAATTAGAAAGTTTTGAATTACCTACACGACTAAGAACCATAACAAAACCATAGGCTACAATATTTAACCCCTTAAGAACTTGACCGCAAGATGGTGGATGAGTTTCAAGATCCTTCTAATGATCGATAGAACTTTAAGTAATATCAACTAGAATTACGATTTTACTAAGACAGATAATTCTAAGTATAATGACATTAGTACCACTCAAAGTATTATAAGTTTAGAGAATACAGTGGCATGAGAACACTACAAAAGATACATGAATAGCAGATGAGGCCATGGGATCAGCCCAAACCCTCTTTAAAATAAAATACATCCTGTTCAGTCTATTAATGACTCTAGACAGACTAAGAAAACTAATGTTTATGATAATAAAAAGACAAGGATCTCTAGCCACAGTGAAAGATGAGAAGAGACTTTAAGTACCCAACGGAAAATGTGCTTTTCCCCTCTCAATAACCGAGGTTTGAAAGAGAGTTTTCCCAAGGCGTTTGCCTAAAATCGTTAACCCTGCAAAACCATCCATCTAGGCTAGATGGATAGAAAGCATTAGTACTCATCCACAAGAAAACCGTAATACAACTTAAAAACGATTGCACAAAGAGATGGTGGTCAGACTTACCATGAGAAGAGCATCGAAGGAAACCTTTCTGCGTGATACCAGGATCTAAATTCCAAGACAATCAACCGAAGAACCTCAAGCAAACAGAAATAAATTATAGATACCAAAGAATAATGACATAATATGAGAAACCAACAGCTACGAATAGGGTGAAAAGAAAGGCCAGACTAGAACGGGAAACTCTGGAAAGAGGAGGCGAATGACTACCTCTAGGAACGCACAATGACCAAGTGTTATTGCTACTCCTAGGACAGGGAACTTTGGAATGCTCCCATGCCATCTAATTTGTGGAACCGTCGATGGTTGTCGATGAATGGATGATTCCGAGGGCAGTAAAAGAGTTGGACAACTACGAGGATTCTAGACCACCACCTAGACCAAAAACCAGCCAAAATTAATTACTTCACACATATAAAAGGCTAAATGACAAGGCAAAGGCTAGAATGTAATTAATATTCCAATCCGAGCATGGTATCAGAAACATAAATATTTCTAATAAATCTATAAGTAGGTCAATTTGCTAATGTGAACTAAATCTCTTAATGCATTATGAGTTTAATTATTTACATACGAATCCACAGTGGAATGAAGTTGACCGAATAAATCAAATGATATCATAAATAACGAATATTTTTGTCCAAACGTATAAGTTCCTTAGATGTATATTTACCATGGGTTGGCCATGGTTCCATAGAGGACAAGGCAAATAAT
>APFE031688057.1:81852-96765 GCA_000404065.3 Pinus taeda | reverse complement strand
AAAATTAATCCGCGAGTTTAATATTAATCTCTTATTTTTATAATCCTAGCGTTTATAATATTAATCCTAGAGTTTATACTCTTTTCGGCTTACAATATTAATCATAGTGTTTAATATAAATCTCTTCGGTTTATAATATTACCAATGCCTTGGTTTTATTAATCCCTTAGGTTTATTATATTAATCCCTAATATGTTAATAATCTTAGGGTTTATAAAATTAATCGTTAGGTTTATATTAATCCATTAGGTTTATAATCCCTCAGGTGTAAGGTTTATAACTGCAGGGTTTATTTAATATTAATCGTAAGGTTTTTAATCCCTCGAGTTTATAATATTAACCTTAGGGTTTATAATCTCCTTGTCTTATAATAATAATCCATCCGATTTATAACATTAATAATCCCATGAGTTTAGAATATTAATCTCCAATATGTATAACAATATATTAGGATAATAATATTAATCGTAGGGTTTGTAATCCCTTAGGATTATAATATTTATCTTAGGGTTTAATGTCAATCTCTTGGGTTTATAATATTATTAATCTCTTTAGTTTTATTAATCCCCTGGACTTATTATATTACTCCCTAATATCTATAATAATATATTCAGGTCTATAATATTAATCTTAGGCTTGATATAATGAAATTAGAGTTTATAAAATTAATCCTAGGGCTTAGTATTAATCCCACAGTTTATTATTAATCCCTTGAGTGTAGAGTCTTAATATTTATAATTGTAGGGTTTATAATATTAACCCTAAGCTTTTTAATCCTTTACGTTTACAATATTCATCGTAGTTTTTATAATCATGTGGTCGAATACTATTAATCCCTTGGGTTTATAATATTGATAATTCGATCGTCTTAAAATATTTATCTCTCATATGTATAACAATATACTAGGGTTTATAATCTTAAGGCTTATAATATTAATCTTATGTTTGATTTTAGACTTTTGTGATCCATATTGATTTTGATAAATTCTTTCAAATTAATCACATCATGAGTTTTTGGTCAACGTTTTGAACCATGTAATGTGGTTCATCATCACTGATGATGAACTACATTAGATAGTTCGAAACATTGACCAAAAACTCATGATATGATTAATCTGAAAGAATTTATCAAAATATTAATCTTATGTTTGATATATTAATCTTAGGGTTTAATATTAATCCATTAGGTTTAAAATCTCTTGGTTTTATAATATTAATCTCTTGAGTTTATTAATCCTTTATTGATCCTTTAAGGTTTAATATTAATCCCTTAAGTTGATAATCCATTGAGTTTATAGTATTAATCCATTGGGTTTATTAATCCTTTGAGTTATGTTCCTAGGATTTAATATTAATCCTGTGGTTTAGTGTCATTCTCTTGGGTTTTTTATATTAATCCCTTCGGTTTATTAATCACATACGTTTACAATTTTAATCCTAAAGTTTATAATACTAATCCAAGTGTTTAATGTTTATTTTATCGTTTATATCCCTTCAATTTATAATATGTGTTCCTTTTGTTTAATATTATTCCTATGGGTTTATAATCTATTGCGTTTATCATTCCCTTCAGTTTATGATATCACTCCCTTGGGTTTATTAATCTAGGGGTTCGTATTCCTAGGACATAATATTATTCACAAGATTTATAATATTAATCATAGGGTTCAATTTAAATTTCTTGGGTTATAATCCATTGGATTATAATATTCTATCAATATGAAAATTAATCGTGGTGAGTGATGATCAATCATGTTTATTTTAGGAGTTATAATATTTATCTTAGGGTTTATATACATTGGGTTTATAATATTAAATAATTGGGTTTAATATTATTCCCTTGGGTTTTTAGTGTTAATCCCTTACTTTTATTAGTCCCTTTGGTTTATAATATCAATCCCTTGGGTTTATTAATCTAACAATTCATATTCCTAGGGTAGAATATTATTCATATGGTTTATAATATTAATCCTAGGGTTTAATGTAAACCCCTTCGGTTTATAACAATGGTCAACCATGGTCAACAAGGGTCAAATGTCACATTGTGACAAATATTTTATCAATATGAAAATCTATAATGTTCAACCATTATCAGCGATCATCAACCATGGTTAGGGTTTATAATCCCTTAGGCTTATTCATGGTACTTATGAAAATCGATCATGGAAAATCATGGTCAACCATGGTCCAACATCACATTATGAAAAATATTTTATCAATACGAAAATCAACCATCATCAATGATCGTTCGCCATAGCTAACCATGCTTAATAATTATCGACCATGGTCCAACATCGCATTGTGACTAATATTTTTTCAATATGAAAATAAATCATGGTCAAATATGGTCAATCATGGTCAATGATTGTAAATAGCCATGGTCACATTGTGACAAAGATTGTCTCATGGTCCAACGTACATTTTCACAACGATGATCATCCATGGTCAACCATGGTTGACCATGATCGAGCGTTTTATTGTTATAAACATTGTCAACATGAAAATAATCCATGGTCATCCATTGTCCAATGTCACATTACGATAAAGATTCTATCAATATGAAAATGAATCATGTAAGCCATGGTCCAACATCACATTGTGACAAATATTGTCTCAATTTGAAAATCAGCCATGGTCATCCATGTTTTTCTTATGTCTTATAATATTTGCCTTAAGGTTTGTATACCTTGGGTTTATAATATTAATCCTTTTGGGTTTTGGGTTTTTAGAACTAATCCCTTGTTTTTATTACTGCCTTGGGTTTATAATATCAATCCCTTGGGTTTATTAACCAAAGGGTTCATATTCCTACAGTATAATACTATTTATAAGTTTTATAATATAAATCATAGGTTTAATATAAATCCCTTGGCTTTACAATTCATTAGGTTCACAATATAAATTCATGGGTTCATAATATTAATTATAGGGTTTATATTCCTCGGGCTAAATATTAAGCCTAGAGTTTACAATATTAATCCCTTAGGTTTATTAATTTCAGGGTTTATATTCCTAGGGTTTAATATTCATGCTAAGATTTAATGTTATTCATGTGGGTTTTATAATCCTTTGGTTTTTTTAATATTAATCCCTTGGGTTTATTAATCCATTGCGTTTATAATATTAATCATAAGGTTCATGATATGAATCTTTGGGTTTAATGTTTATTTTAGGGTCTATAAAATTTATAATAGTGTCTATATTGCTTTGGTTTATAATATTAATCCATTGGGTTTAATATTATTCACTTGGGTTCATAATCTCTTAGGTTTTTAGTATTAATACCTTTGTTTTATTAGTCCCTTGGGCTTATAATATCGAGGGTTTAATATTGTAACATTGGAATGGTACAAAAGCTTATCCAACATCACATTGTGACAAACATTGTCTCAATATGGAGATAACTCTAACAGTCATTGTCGCAATGCTACATTACATTATAACTTCTTTAATGTCACATTGTTACATTGAAAAAATGGATTTATATAAGGTTTATAATATTAGGGTCTTGTAATATTTGGTTTATAATATTAAAGTTTAATATTGGGTTTACAATTTGTAGTATTAGGGTTTATAATATTAATTTTAGGGTTTACTATTAATCCCTTGGGTTTTGAATATTAATCCTTTCAGTTTATCAATCCCTTAGCTTTGTAATATTAATCCCTTGGTTTTAAAATTATCCCCCTTAGTTTGTAATCTATTGAGGTTATAATATTAATCCCTTAGGTTTATTAATTGCTTGTATTTATAGTATTAATCTTTTGGGTTTATAGTATTAATCCTAAGGTTTATAATATTAGTCTTCTCGTTTATATTCTTAGGTTTTAATATTAATCCTATGTTCCAATGTTATTCCCTTGGGTTTATAATCAATCGGGTTTTTAATACTAATATAATGGGTTTATTAATCCGTTGGATCTATAATATTAATAATAGAGTTTCTAATATTAATCATAGGGTTTATATTCCTAGGTATTAATATTACACCAATGGTTTAATGTTTATTTTATGGTTTAGTGTTTATTTTAAGGGTTGTACCTATTTTGTTTATAACCTTAATTTCCTGCTTTTAATATTATTCCTATGGGTTTATAATCCATTAGCTTTATCATTACCTTGTGTTTATGATATCAATCCCTTAGGATTATTAATTTAAGGCTTCATATTCCTAAGGTATAATATTATTCACAAGGTTTATTATATTAATCCTAGGTGCAAACATTGTCTCAATATGCAAATAACTCTAACAACCATTGTCGCAATGTTACATTACATTATAACTTATTCAATGTTCCATTGTTACATTGAGAAACTTGGATTTCATGTAAGTTTTATAATATTAGGGCCTTTTAATATTTGGTTTATAATATTAAATTTTAATATTGGGTTTATGATTTGTAGTATCAAGGTTTATAATCTTAATCCTAGGGTTTACTATTAATCCTTGGGTTTCGAATATTAATCCTTTCGGTTTATCAATCCCTTAGCTTTATAATATTAATCCCTTGGGTTTATCAATCCCTTAGCTTTATAATATTAATCCCTTGGGTTTAAAATTATCCCCCTGAGTTTGTAATCTATTGAGTTTATAATATTAACCCCTTAGGTTTATTAATTCCTTGGATTTAAAGTATTAATCTCTTAGGTTTATAATATTAATCATAGGGTGTGTATTCCTAGGGTTTAATATTAATCCTAGGGTCTAATGTTATTCCCTTGGGTTTATAATCCATCTGGTTTTTAATATTAATCTAATGGTTTTATTAATCCCTTGGTTTTATAATATTGATCCTAGAGTTTCTAATATTAATCATAGGGTTTACCTTCATAAGTTTTAATATAATGACTATGGTTTAATGTTTATCTTAGGGTTTATTGTTTATTTTATGGTTTATATCGCTTTTGTTTATAACATTAATTCCCTGTGTTTAATATTATTCCTATAGGTTTATAATCCGTTAGGTTTATCAGTACCTTGCATTTATGATAACAATCCCTTTGACTTATTAATTTAAGGGTTCACATCCTAGGGTATAATATTATTCATAAGATTTATAATATTAATCTTGTAGTTTAATATAAATCTCTTGGATTTATAATCCATTGGGTCTATGTTATTCAGTCAATATGACAATCAACCATAGTCAATGATGGTCAATCGTGCTTATTTTAGGGCTTATAATATTTATCTTAGGGTTTATATACATTGTGGTTATAATATTAGATCCTTTGGTTTAATATTATTCCCTTTGGGTTTATAATCCCTTGGGTTTTTAGTGTTAATCCATTGTATTTATTAGTCCCTTTGGTTTATAATCTCAATCCCTTAGCTTTATTAATCTAAGGGTTCACACTGCTATGGTGTAATATTATTCATAGGGTTTATAATATTAATCCTAAGATTTAATATAAATCCTTTTAGCTTATAATCATGGTCAAACATGATCAACGAGGGTCCAATGTCACACTGTGATACAAATTCCCTCAATATGAAAATCAACAATCTTCAAGCATTGTCAACCATTTTCAGCCATGGTCATTCATGGTCAACCATGGTCCAACATCACATTGTAACAAATATTGTCTCAATATGAAAATCAATCATGCTCAACCATTTTCAATCATTGACAACCATGGTTAAATGTCACATTATGAAAAATATTACATGAAAATGAAAACAAATCATGGTCAATATAAAAATAAATCATGGTCAATCATGGTCCAATGTCACATCGGAACAAGTTCTTCTCAATATGAAAATCAACCATTGTCAACAATGGTCAATCATTACTAACCATGGTCCAATGTCGCATGGTGACAAATATTGTCTCAATATGAAAATAAATCATGGTCAACCATAGTCAACAATCATCAATAGTCATGGTCACATTATGACACAGATTGTCTCGTGGTCCAACACCACATTGTCACAACTATGGTCATCCATGGCCATCCATTATCAATCATGGTCGAATGTTGCATTGTGACAAAGATTGTGAATATCAAAATCAACCCTGGTCCACGAAGGTCAGTCATGATCAACCATGCTCAACCATGGTCCAAAATCACATTGTGAAAAAGATTCTCTCAATATGAAAATCAATCATGGTCAACTGTGGTCCAACATCACATTGTGCAAACATTATCTCAATATGAAAATCAACCATGCTGAACAATGTTTGTTTTAGAGTTTATAATATTTATCTTAGGGTTTATATACCTTGGTTTTACAATATTAATCCTTTGTGTTTTTTATTTTTTAGTATTAATAGCTTTTTCTATTAGTGCCTTGGGTTTATAATGTCAATCCCTTGGATTTATTAATCTAAGCGTTCATGTTCCTAGGGTATAATATTATTGATAGTGTTTATAATATTAATCATATGGTTTAATATAAATCCCTTTTGTTTGTAATCCATCGGGTTTATAATATAAATTCCTTGGTTTTATAAAAGAAATCATATAATTTGTATTCATAGCGTATAATATTAACCTTAGGGTTTACAATATAAAACCCTTGAGTTTATTAATTTTAGAGTTTATATTTTTATAGTTTAATATTCTTCCTTGGGTTTGATGTTATTCCCTTGGGTTTATAATCCCTTGGTTTTTAATATTAATCCCTTGGGTTTAATATTATTCCTTAGGGATTTTAGTATTAACCCCTTTGTTTTATAATATTAATCATACAATTTATAGAAGGGTTTATAATATTAATCATATGTTTTATATTCCTAGGATCTAATTTTATTCCCTTGGGTTTATAATATTAATCCTAAGGTTTATATATTATCATACGGTTTATATTCGTAGGGTCTAATGTTATTCCCTTAGGTTTATAATCCATCTGGGTTTTAATGTTAATCCGATGAGTTTATTGATCCCTTGGGTTTATGATATTAATCTTAGGGTTTAATATTCAGCCTATGGTTTATAATATTAATCCCTTAATTCTATAATCATATGGGTTTAGAGTATTAATCATTTAGGATTATTAATCTTAGGGTTTATGTTCCTAAGATTTAATATTCATCCTGACGTTTAATTCTTTTCCCATGGGTTTAAAATCCCTTAGGTACTAATCTCTTTTGTTTATAATATTAATCCTAAATTTTATAATATTAATCTTAGGGTTCATATTCCTATGGTTTATTATTAGTCCTAGAGTCTAATGTTATTCCCTTGAGTTTATAGTCCATCAGGTTTTTAATATTAATCTAATGTGTTTATTAATCCATTGCTTTTATAATAATGAACTTAGTGTTTCTAATATTAATCATAGGGTTTATATTCCCTTAGTTTTATCGCTGCCTTGCGTTTATGATATTAATCCCTTAGGCTTATTGATTTAAGGTTCATATTCCTAGGGTATAATATTATTCAGAGAGGTTATAATATTAATCCTACAGTCTAATTTTCCTGGATGCGGGTGAGGGCACGACCCAAAAGGACGAGACACATGCATAGCATGCGCTGCCTCGTGCCAACGACAAGTGTTAATGGATATACGCTGTCAAGTTTTAGAAGGGGATGGCCGGAGCTCCAGGCATTCAATGCCGAGCAGAGGGACAGTAAGGAAGCACAGAGAGCCATTAAGGCGGGCTCGATCCGTAACCTCGAACTGCCCATTCAAATGCAGGATGGCGGATTTCCATTTCATTCAAAGGCGGAGCAAGAATTGTTGCAGGAGCAGGGGAAACTGGTCTGGGGGGACACTCGACGCTCAGGCAAAGCCTGGTCTGTGGAGGAATGCTGCAGCATCAGCTGTTGGTGGCCCTCAGCGCGGAAGCGAAGGCATTATTCACCTGGGATTTGCGCCTTTGAGGCATCCCTGGCCTCGAATTCTCCCACAGGGCACCGCGGGGTCTTCATTCAGTTGGCAGAGGTCTTGGAATTGGGCGGCTCCATGGCAAGGACTCGAGAGCGGCAGCCGAGCAGGAGAGGTCCAGGAAGAGGGTCATCCTCTCGGCGCCCAGCAGGAGAGGAACATCATCACTGTTGCTGTTGCTACTGCCATTGGAGGGCAAAAGCAACACCATTGCAGGCTCGACAGTACGTGGAGGTTGGCAGTGCGAGTGAGGGAGAGACGGGGCTTCCAGCCTTTGGCTCTGTCACTTTCTCTTTGGGCAGCACCTCGGAGAACGCGGGCATCAGCGCCCACATCTCAATCTTGTTCACAAAATTGCCCGAAGAAGTGGAAGACGCGGATGCGCCACCACCTTTGCCACCAGGCGGAGAGGAAGGGGAAGCATCAGGTGCGCAACTTGTGTTGGAAGTGGGAGGCAAGGGGAAGGAGCCTATGCAAGTTCACACGCCATCACTGGGGCCAGCTCCTCCGGGCTTCACTGAGGAGACGTGGAGGGCGAGATGGGAAGGCGTCGAAGAAGGACAAGGCTGGGCACGCGTCGTGGAGGACAAAAGCCTCTGTGAGGAGGCTGAGGTACTTCTTGCAGGCCACCGTCCACCCTCCGCCCGTTCCCAGGATTGAAGCAATTCCGGGTAATCCAATTTTGCATTTTGATTATGTTGAGTTCATGTGGAATCAGATTTGGTGGCCTGACAGCCATAATCTACAGTCAAGTTTAGAAAGTCGCCCCTGCGTGGGCAATCATGAGTCTAATTAGCGTAATGCTGCACCTTAGCGCTTTTGTTTTTTGTCTGTTGGGCCTCTCTGGCAAGACGAAGTCAATTCTGAAAAGGGTTATGGGAAACCAGCTGATGCTGCCCCTGCGAGGGAGCCTTAGAATGCTGGAATTTTGTAGACACAGCCCCCGTGTGGGAGCTTTCCATGCTCAGCATGTTTAACTGATGTAAAAATTTCACTGTAAATATAATATAATAGTCTAGATAGTCTTTTACGGAGAAAAATCCTACAGTCTAATTTAAATCTCTTGGATTTATAATGTATTAGGTTTATACTATTATGTAAATATGAAAATCAACCATGGTCAATGATTGTCAATTGTGTTTATTTTAGGGTTTATAACATTTATCTTAGGGTTTAAATACATTGAGTTTATAATATTAGATCCTTGGGTTTAATATTATTCCCTATGGGTTTATAATCCCTTGAGGTTTTAGTGTTAATCCATTGTGTTTATTAGTCCCTTTGGTTTATAATATCAATCCCTTGGGTTCATTAATCTAAGGGTTCATATTGTTATGGTGTAATATTATTCATAAGGTTCATAATATTAGTCCTAGGATTTAATATAAATCATTTCGGTTTGTAATCATGGTCAACCATGATCAAGCAGGGTCCAGTGTCACATTGCGACACAGATTGTCTCACTATGAAAATCAACCATGTTCAACCGTTGTCCACCATCGTCAACCATAGTCATTCATGGTCAACCATGGTCTAACATTACATTGTAACAAATATTGTCTCAATATGAAAATCAACCATGGTCAACCATTTTCAATCATGGTCAATCATGGTTAAATGTCGCATTATGACAAAGATTATATCAAAATGGAAACCAATCATGGTCAATATGAAAATCAATCATGGTAAATCATGGTCCAACATCACATTGTGACAAGTTTGTCTCAATATGAAAATCAACCTTTGTCAACCATGGTAAATCATTACCAACCATGGTCCAATGTTGCATTGTGACAAAGATTGTCTCAATATGAAAATCAACCATGGTCAACCATGGTCGGTAATCATCCATAGCCATGGTCACATTATGAAAAAGATTGTCTCATGGTCCAATGCCACATTGTCATAACCATGGTCATCCACAGTCAACCATGGTCCAACATCACATTGTGCCAAAGATTGTCAATGTCAAAATCAACCATGGTCTACCAAGGTCAATCATGCTCAACCATGCCCAACCATGGTCCAATGTCACATTGTGGCAAATATTCTCTCAATATCAAAATCAACCATGGTCAACCATGATCCAACATCCCATTGTGACAAATATTGTCTCAATATGAAAATCAACCATGGTCAACCATTTGTGTTTTAGGGTTTCTAATATTTATCTTAGGGTTTATATACCTTGGGTTTACAATATTAATCCTTTGGGATTTTTTGTTTTTAGTATTAATACCTTGTTTTTAGTAGTTCCTTGGGTTTATAATATCAATCCATTGGATTAATTAATCTAAGGGTTCATATTCCTAGGGTATAAATTATTGATAGGGTTTACACTGTTAATCCTATGGTTTGATATAAATCTCTCTGGTTTATAATACATTGGGTTTATAATATAAATTCCTTGGTTTTATAATATAAATCATAGGGTTTATATTCCTAGAGTATAATATCAAGCCTATGGTTTACCATATTAATCCCTTGAGTTTATTAATTTTAGAGTGTATATTGCTATGGTTTAATATTCATCCTAGGGTTTGATGTTATTCCCTTGGGTTTATATTCTTTTGGTTTTTAATATTAGTCCCTTGGGTTTATTTATCTATTGAGTTTATAACATTAATTGTAAGGTTCACGATATGAATCTTCAGGTTTAATGTTTCTTTTAAGGTTTATATTTATATTAGGGTCTATATACATTTATAATATTAATCCCTTGGGTTTAATATTATTCCCTTGATTTTTTAGTATTAATCCATTTGTTTTATAACATTAATCATACTATTTATAAAAGGTTTACAATATTAATCATATGGTTTATATTCCTAGGGTTTAATGATAATCCTAGGGTCTAATGTTATTCCCCTCGCTCTATAATCCCCCTGGTTTTTAATATTAATCAAATGAGTTAATTGATCCCTTGGGTTTATGATATTATTCTTAGGGTTTAGTATTAAACCTATCGTTTATAATTTTAATCCCTTAACTTTATAATCCTTTAGGTTTATAGTATTAATCATTTGGGTTTATTAATCTTAGGGTTTATATTCCTAGGATTTAATATTAATCCTTAGGTTTAATGTTTTTCCCATGGACTTAAAATCCCTTAGGTTTCTTAATCGCATATGTTTATAGTCTTAATCCTAAGGTTTATAATTTTAGTCTTAGAATTTGATGTTTATTTTAAGGTTTATATACCTTTAGTTTATAATATTAATTCATTGTATTTAATATTATTCACAAGGATTTATATTCCTAGGGTATAATATTTTTTTTCTAATTAAGATTAACCTAAGTACCCACGGGGGATTTGAACCAGTGACCTATCACAAGGAGTGCCTTAATAGTGCACCCATTCACCGTCAATCCAAAGCCCCGTGGGCTGCCTAGGGTATAATATTATTCACAAGGCTTGTAATATTAATTCTAAGCTCTAATTTAAATCTCTTGGGCTTATAAGACATTGGGTTTATAATACAAATTACTTGGGTTTATTAATCCATTGGTTTATAATATTATGTTAATTATGTAATAGTTTGAAATATAATTATTAATATAATATTATATAAAAACATCATTTATTAATGTTATAGTAATATTAATATAAATACCATATTATTTTTTATATCATTATTAATAATTACAAATATTTAATTTTTAATAGCCACATTTACATTATACACCAAACAATTATTAATGTGATAGATATAAGCCTATGGCCGTATATTAACCACATTTACTAATATGGTTGTAAGTGTACTTCATGTACCCATATGGCGGTACATCAACCACATTAGTAAATGTGGTTGCACTAGTAGTTAGTTTTAATTAAAGTTGAGATCTAATGCATGACTTTTCATCTTCAAAGGTTGATATTGTTACTTTTGAAAATGAAAAACATATGACATACACATCTACAAATGCCTATCTCATACAATTTTTCCAAATTAAGGCGATTGCTAATAAATCATTATTAATAATATATATAAACATAGAAATAATGATATATAGTGTTGGAGCTCAGTGATATGCCAATTTTTCAATCTCATTAATTTCCAAAATTCAAGTATTAAATGAATAATGGTGTATTGGGTATTTAGTGCGTTATCAGTCTCTGCTTATTATTGACGATTGAGGACTGTGGTCACATTTTATTAAATATATGTGGTAAGGAAATCCTAACACATATCTCAAATCAAAGAGCTGAACAAAAAAATCTATGTTCAAAATCAAAATATTATAAAATAAACTAGGTTCAAAATCAAAATATTATAAAAAAAACTATGCTCAAAATCAAAATACTATAAAAACAAGTATATGTGGTCAGACAGCCGAACAAAGACACTATGTTCAAAATAAAAATCCTAAAATTGATGTTAAATCAAACAGCGGAAATTCTTTGTTTAAAATGCAGTGGAAACATTTGCGAAATTATGAGCTTCAATCACCCAAAATCAATCTATTGCGGAAATCGTGCTGTGTTATCGGACCACCTGCTACACAAATAATTATCCTCATTTTGACATATTGATGGCTTTCAATGCTGTGGAATCTTGAAATGAAAGATTATATTGACATTAAAACGCAACATTAGCATTTCAAAAGCGAATTTCGCTAATATTTTAACCTCCCTGAAAAATTGACTCCAGTATTGCTATAATGAAGTGAATATTGATCTCCCTACAGTCATTTAACCGCAATATTGCTGAATTTTATGCATTATTTCAGGTATTTTAAAGATGTTCAGAATGTTCGAAAATGAATGAAATCCAAGAAATATTAAGAAGGTTCTAAAATGAATGAAATCCTTCAAGATTTTAGGTGCCTGAAAACGATAGAGTAGACATGGAATATCTGTAAAGACTCTGGATCGTGAAAAGACAAGTATATCCATTTTAGGGGAGTGCTTTTGTATAATACTTTCATAGTTTAAAAAGTCAATGATGTGCCACTAGAATTGAATCGTTTGAGACATTAAAAACGAAATCAAATCGGATAAAATAGAAAGGATTTATGGTCTTGCCTGTAAATATTACGGATTTTACCTGTCATTGAACGGCAAATATTACAATTCTGCTTGAAAGACTCGACCGGTCCGTGTGTTCTTCGCAAAGCAGGGCGTGGGTGCGGGCAGGGCTGCACAGCTATTTCTCTGAATGGCAGAAAACCCTGCCGCACTAAATACACTAACACTTCCTGTTGGGCCAGAGTTCAATGTTCGTGTCCACTGTTTTCCACAAAGCATCACATGATCGGGCACGCTGCAAGTTGCGGCAACTAAATTTCACAGCCGGCAAAATAATTTTTAAATATATTTTGGTCGATCGCTTCGCTTCGCTGTCCCTCGTGCCATAGCCGTGGATTTGGACTCATACAAAAATCTTTCAAGCATATTCGCTTCACATACAATTTCGGAGGTCTATTAAAACTAAAATAAAATAAGTCAATACCGGTTGATCACTACGGTTAAAATAGAGGAGCCTTCGGCTAACAATTTTTTTTTAAAAAATAAAAAATAAAAGAAGTCGCAGATGTCCATAACTGAGGTAGAAAATTTTGTTGGAATACTAATTCGAATACACCTTAATATCAAGGAATCATTTTACTCAAGGATAAGAGCAAAGATATATTCCATCTCTCTTTAATTTATTGTAATTTTAGTATTATTAAACATAAGTGTGTTTTTTATTCTTTCTTTATTGAATATGTAATAGATAAATTTAATATAGATAAATTTAATTTTTTTAAATTTATGATTATAGTTTTTTTGTATTTTAATTTATGTTATAATTATAATTATTTTTAATTTATTAGGAAAATATGCAAAGAATAATTGAATTGTTTTCAGTTACTATTCTATTACAAGATAAAATTGTATGTGTATGATATTATTTCTCTCATTCTTTTTATTAATTACTATTTGTATTTTTTTTCAATTTTTTATAATAAATAAATGTAATTTACTTTATTTTAATATATAAATTATATATATTTGATATAAAAGAGGAGAAATAAAAAGAGATATTAACTCATATTAAGAATGAATGGATAATTACAATGAAAATTGAGAGAACATGTGTCCTAAAAGGAAAGAGATTAGAAGAAAAATCATTGATAAGATTATGGTAATTTAGAATGACATTAACTATGATATATTAAGAAAACTAGTATTTATAAATAATTTTTTTGTTTTAGATGATAAAGATAAATTGTGGATGGAAATGAAAAATAAAACAAGTCACATACAAAAGAAAAGGGATATATTTAGAAATAACAAACTTGTTAGGAATAGATCTGAAAAACATAATAAAAAATTAAAAATTAAAAGATTATGACATTTTATTTTATCTAGGAATCAGCTTAGCCTTTCATGAAGTATTTGTTTCAAGCTAAGTTGAATCTCATTTGAAATTGTTCTCATATTATTTATTTGAACTTAAGATTACAAAGAATTGAAGGTCCATAACATACAAAAAATTGTCTTCTGGTATATATGTAGTGTCAGGCCAGGAGTAACTCCAGAAAACTGATTCATTTATTCATTTAGCCAGCTATCTATTATATACATGAATGTGATTGTTCAGTTCATCTTCTTGATGACTGTTCACATTCAATTCCCCCAATCACTGAAGATTAGGTATCAACATTCCCCCCCTTTGTACGATCATGGAACTTTGGGTTCTTGGCCAACTTTATTGCAGAGGTGTTGTCAATCATGAGTGGAGTTGATTGTACTTGTTTTACTTGCAAATCTTCAAGATTTTTTCTGAGCCACACAATTTCTTTTGTTGCTTCAGCTGCTGCCACGTATTCTGCTTCTGTTGTGGAATCTGCTGGAACTGATTGTTTGCGTGATCTCCAGGAGACAACTCCTAATCCAAGACTCATATCATATCTTGAAGTTGATACCCCAATTTCTTTGTTTCCGTCGAAGTCTGAATCAGAGTATCCAATCAAGCTGAACTTGTCCACCTGTGTATACTTGATTCCAAAGTCTTGAGTTCCCTTCAAGTACCTAAGAACTCTTTTTGCAGCAGACCAATGTCCCTCACAAGGCTTTTGCATAAACCTGGAGAGGA
>APFE031688057.1:5207-75291 GCA_000404065.3 Pinus taeda | reverse complement strand
CTCCTTTCCACAACTCATTGAAGATGAGGGTGTGTTGTACCATCCGGGACCAGTCAGGATAGTTCTCCTTGCTAGTGAGAACTATTCCTATCATAGAGATGATTGAATGCATTCTGTAAAAGATTACTTCTGTTGATATAAAAAAAACTTTTGCTGATAGACTAATACTTCTGATGGCAAAAAAATTGCTCTTATGAAAAAAAACTTCTGCTGCTATATAGTCAAATTTTCTGCTGCTATCCTCAACATCTAAAAGTATGAGAAACTTCTGCTGCTATACCATGGTCGTATAATATAAACATGAATGATATATGTCAATATATATATTATATGAGATGCTTCGTATAGTATGATAGTATCAACGTTGTGGCAATTATTCAATACTCATAGTATCGACAGTAGCATACAGTATCAAATAGCATTGAACATACAAAATGCGGCAGTAGCATAATATGGCAATGTACATAACAACCTTTCACAAAAACTGCTCAACCTTGAGTTTTGACAACGCTATCAAACAGTAATTTAAAGGTCAACCCATGCTTGTGCAGCTAATCGAATACTAGAACTAGAACTTTATGCCATTCCTCGGGATTCTGAAACAATGATCCAATGTTTTGCATCCGAAGCAACTACAGCAATTTGCGCTCTCGTTGTTACCTCTTTTTAGAACACTTGCTTATAATTCCAAGCCTAATCCAAATTTCAAGTATAAGAGGACATACACATGAGAGAGCCAAAAGCCCTTTGTTGTGGCAGGGGTGAGAACTATAGCTTAATAGCAAGTTCCAAATACATATTCAAAGCACTTTCAAGGATATAAAATGGAATCCGACCTGTAGGGAGACTGCAACTTCAATAGAGGATCGGATAATCAAAGTAGTGTTCTGATAAGACTGTCGTCCATCATACAACAATAGCTAGTAACAGGTTTTTACAAGCCTTTTTTTAACTAGTTTCAAAATTTAATGAAACTGTAATTCGTTACCTTTAATAGTAGCGATTAACAGTTGCTCCCAATGTAATCTGCGAGCAATGCACAGGAATGGGCAGGCGTTTCAAACAGACAGCGTTGTTGTCATGTCAGGCAGCGTTACCAAAACAGATGTTTAACAACTTGCAGCGTTCAGGCAGATGAATAGTCGAACCAACCTATGCGTTAAACAACAAGGAATGTCAGGCAGTGGACAGAGGAGCAGAAGGCAGGCAGTGGACAAAGGAGTTACAAGACAAGGTTAAAAAAAGAACCTGGGACCTGTGCTCTGATACCATATTAGGCTAGGAGTAACTCCAGAAAACTGATTCGTTTATTCATTTAGCCAGCTATCTATTATATACATGAATGTGATTGTTCAGTTCATCTTCTTGATGACTGTTCACATTAAATTCCCCCAATCACTGAGGATTAGGTGTCAACATGTAGGAAATGACCCTCCAACCTTAAAGTGATAGGGGGCATATAGTGTTATATAAAGAAGAATGTTTTTCTCATATTAAGCTTTAGAAGCTTTAGAAGAGATATCGTTTTATTATAAGAAAGGATACCATTTTAAAATATAAGAAAAATTATAGATGAATATGTTATTTTGCACCTATTAATTATATAATTTATAAGAAAATTGTTTGTTGAGAAATGGCAAAAGGAAATTCCAATTTAATTTGTCCTTGAATTAAACTAAGAATTAAAATCGAATTTGATTCTCATAGCAAGTTGTAAATAGTTAATTAAGTTTAATTAACTTAATTGGCTTAGGAATTTCAAGTTGGAAGTATTTACATAGTCATGTACATGTTCTCCCTAAGTTTTACGGGTCCATTATGAATTTAAATTGAGTTGTAAATTAGATCTCTCAGTTTACCAAGTTAAGTTCAGTTATATTAGTTCTAAATTATTTGAGGAAGTAATAGAGGACTAACAGTCAGTTGGCACACTAATACATCCACTAGTGCTACTCAAGTTAACTAAAGAATCCGTCATGAGAAACTCATGCATGTTAGTTTAGAGAAAGACCCAGTTGAGACTAGAGTGGAGGGACAATGTACTATCAATGGTATTTTTTACTGGAGTGTAAATATCATGCATGCTTAAGAGATTGATCCTATGTTTGGATTGTGCAATTTTGCAACCATGAATTCCCTTTAAATACATGTTATTCATACTAGGAATTACACAAGAGATTAGGGGCTTGGAGAGTTGTTGAATAGGCTAAGGATTTGGCTTGAGCTAGCTTGTGAGCTGAGAGAGTTTAGCATAATGGTACAGAATTGTTCTAGTGAGAACAAACCATCTTCACTCATGTTTATGATATATGAAATACAGGTAACATGGTTTTGAGTAGTGGCTTCCCCAGATACATTTTATGTTATGTGCCATTGATTTGTCTTCTTCTTGTTCATATTATTTTGATCGATCTATTGGCTTCTGATGGTTGAAAGTAGAAGTACATTATTGTCCTCTACTAAAGTACATTGCATGAGCTTGTCTACAAGATTTTCTATATGTTATCGGCATTGAGAACAATATACTAGAGGATATTTGTAAGTTTTTTGTTTTGGGTTACAAGTGAAATTCGAATTTGCAATACATACTTCAGGATCGAAAGATGGCATTCTATAGTTTGCGGCTCGAGTATGCCTTGGAAGGCAACTTGAATTTTAAAGCCTAAAGGGACTTAATGGAGGTTGTGCTAGAGGATAATGGCTAGAAGGAATTTGTTGATCAAGAAATTCCTAAGCCAACAGCATCGGATGCAAAGAATTTGGCTAAATGGATGAAGTGTTTGGTGAAGGTGTGGCAGATAATCCTTGAGGGAGTTCGAGACCACATTGTCTTGAGTCCCCATGGCAAGGAAACTTTGTATGCTATGTGGAAATAATTGATGAACTTGTATCAAAACAGGAGTGACCAAAGGAAATTGGCATTGAAGGACAAACTTCAAAAAATAAAAATGTAGAAAGGCGAGACTATTCCAAAATACTTGACCAAGTTCACTCAATGTCATGATGAACTTGAAACTATTGGAATCACGGTCATCAATGATGATATGTCGAGTCTTTCTCTTCTAGGACTCCAAAAGATTTGCATAATTATCAAGACTCTGTCAATGGTTAGGAGAAGCTGCTAGATTGGGAACAATTGTTGTTGAATTTGATGGAGGAGGAGATCAGGAGGAACAGAAGGGATGGCTCTTCATCAAAGAGTGATGATGAAGAGAATTGTGCCAGCGATTAAGGAGAAGAAGGGGAAAGGGAATGCTTCCCATTCCAAATCAGATTCTTATCATGGATGTAAGAAGAAATACATGATGAAAGTGAAGTGCTTTCATTGTCATGAGTTGGGTCATTTTGCTACAAGTTGCCCACTCAAGAAGTCCAAGAATAAGTCCTCAGGAGGAGTGGTGGGTGAGGCTTTGGCCTCTCAATTCGAATTGGACTATTCCCTCATTACATGCATGGTGTCATCAATGATGGTAAGTGTATGGTACTTAGATAGTGGAGCTTCATTCCGCATGACTGGCGATAAAGAGTTATTCAGTGACCTGGAGGAGAAAGATCTCTAGATGCATATAGAGATGGGTGACGATGAGAAGTATAGTGTTACTGGATTAGGAATGATTAATTTTCAGAGGGAGCATGGGGCTCCACTCACCTTAAAGAATGTTATCTATGTGCCTGTGTAGAAAATGAACTTGGTATTTATTGGCGTGCTTGCCAATAGAAGCTATGAAGTGATCTTCTCGAAAGGAAAGGTGTTCCTTTGACACATAGCCACAGGTCAAGTAAAGAAGATAGGGATTCAGGTGAAGAATATCTATAAGTTGGAGGTAGAGGAGTGTGCTTCTTTGAGCACAAAAGAAGAAAGGGTGCATAGCTGAGACATTGGTGAGTTGTGGTATAGGAAATTGGGCCACTTTCATCATGGGGCTTTGAAGTTATTACACTAGATCTCTACCGGTCTTCCCAAAGGTACGCTTGAGCAAGTTGATACATGTAAGGGGTGTACATTTAGAAAATACATCAAGTCTTCCTTTCACAACAGAGACATTCGAGCATGGGCTATTCTAGAGCGAGTGCATTCAAATGTGTGTGGACCATTCTCCACATAATCCATGGTCAAACATAGGTATTATGTTACATTTGTTGATGATTATTCTCGTAAATGTTGGATATTTTTCATGTAGAAAAAGGATCAAACTTTCACAAAGTTTTATGAGTGTAAAGCATTGGTGGAGAAAGATTCGGGTAAGAGGGTTAAATATCTATGGAACGATAATATTGGTGAGTATGTCTCAATTGAGTTTAAGAACTTATGTGTGACATAAGGGATTTAACGGGAGTTAAGGACACCCCATAACCCTCAGCAGAATGGGGTGGTCGAGAGGAAGAAAAAAAGCATAGTACGGGTAGTGAGGGCAATGTTGCATGATCAGTGCCCACCACTACACTTGTGGGCTAAGGCATGCAACACAATAGTTTATGTTTAGAACTGTAGCCCACATCGGATACTTGAGATGAAGACGGTTTATGTTTATGTTTAGAGAGGGCAGATGTTGGTCACTTCAGAATTTTTGGGTCATTAGTATATTTCAATGTGACCTAAGATGCACGAAAGAAGCTTGAGACGTCAACAATGTTGGGGATATTTGTGGGGTACACTGATACATCTCACAACTATCGAGTGTACTTGTCGACCAACAAGATGACAGTGGTTCGCTGGGATGTCATATTTCATGAGGAGAAGGCCATGTGAGTTTCCATTGAGAGTAAGCTTGAGCTACATGCAAATGAGGATATTTTAGCTGCGAAGTTTGAGGAGCCTCATATTGACGTGGAACGACCACATCTAGAAGATCTAAGCATGGAGACATCCACTCAGGTAGAGTATTCTAGAGAGGGATAAAAGCGCACTAGAGAGGCCAACAGATTGTTGGATGATGCACGGGAGAATGTGGGAGCATCTACTTCTCAATGCACGTAGATGAGGTAACTTGAGAGGTACAGTAGATACATAGCTCTTATGTGTGAATTTGTTGTGAAATAGTCGTATTTCTTTAAAGAAGTAGTGCAACAACCACTTCGGGTTGATGCCATGGTGGACGAGTATGACTCTATAATTTGCAACAGTATTTTGGATGTGGTCCTGAGACTAGAGGACAAGTTAGTGGTGAGCTACCATTGGCTTTATAAGGTAAAGAAAGCTACATATGGTAGTGTGGAGAATCATACGACTAGATTTGTGGTTCGTGGCTTTTCACAGGTAGAGGGGATTGTATAATATGAGACCTTTGCTCTTGTTGCAAGGTACTCATCAATCAGATCTATAGTGACACTATCAGCATAGATGGGTTGGAAGATACATGAGATAGATGTGAAGACAACCTTCCTGAATGGCATGATTTAGGAAGAGGTGTACTTAGAGTAACCTAAATGTTTTGAAACCCTTGACCATGGGTCGCATGTATGTCGACTCAAGAAAGCATTGTATGGGCTGAAGTAAGCACCCTATGGTTGGTACAGCAGGATAGATAGCTACTCTACCTAGTTGGGCTTCACGAAGAGTGAATAAGATGTAAATTTGTTCCACATAGTGGTGGAAGGTAAGTTGTTGGTCATTGTATTTTATTTTGATGATCTCATATTGACAGTTGATGATCAACTGATCAAAACATGCGAGGACCTTACAAGAGACTTTGAGATGAAGGACATGGGGCTCATGGATTAATTTCCTAGTATGGAGGTATGGCAAGGAGATGGGGAGTTGTTTGTGTCTCACGGCAAGTACGTGAATGATATATTTAGCAGGTTCCCATTGGAGAGAAACAAACCCATGGAGACTTCTCTAGCTGGTAACTCGAGGAAGGAGGATTCTACTTCAGGGAAAGTAGTGGAAGTTACTGTTTACAGGAAGCTTGTGGGTTCACTCATGTACTTCGTGAACACACGATCGAATATGTGCTATGGAGTTAACCGACTTAGTAAAGTGATGGTTAGGCCTACCAAGCTGTATTGGAAGGTGATAATGGATGTGTTGAGATACCTCAGGGGCACTTCTTAGTATGGATTATGGTACAAACAAACAGAGGGAGTGAAGCTTCAAGGCTTCACCGATGCAGATTGGGCAGGGAGTCCATCTCATCGGAAAAGCACATTAGGGGGATCTTCAATATTGGGGCAACGGTAGTTTCTTGTTACAGCACGAAATCGAGATCGGTTGCACTCAATTTGGAAGAGGAAAAGTACATGGTTTCAACTCAGGTAGCATGTGAGGCCATCTGGATGAGGAAGATCCTTGTTAGTTTGTTTTGCCATTAAATGGATCTGACTGTGATTTACTGCGATAATTAGAGTTGTATCAAAGTCCCTAAAAATCCAGTTTTCCATGATTAGCCCAAGCATATTGATATATGATATCATCATGTCGGAGATTATGTATTGAGGCAGATTAAGTTGTTCAAGTACATTCCCATAGAGGATCAAGATGCTGACACTTTGGCAAATGCATTGTGAAGATGTAAATTCAAGTTTTACAGAGATAGGATTAGGGTAGCTGATAATCCATTTCATGTTGAGAGGGAGTGTTGAGAAATGGCCACAAGAAATTCAAGTTTAATTTTTCCTTGAATTAAACTGAGAATTAAAATCAAATTCTATTGTCATAACAACTTATAAATAGTTAATTAAGTTTAATTAACTTATCTAGCTTACTAATTTCGATTTGGAAGTATTTCTGTAGTCATGTATATGTTTTCCCTATGTTTTAGCGGTCCAGTATGAGTTTAAATTCGGTTGGAAATTAGATCACTCATATTACTAAGTTAAGTTAAGTTAAATTAGTTATAATTTGCTTTTGGAACTAATAGAAGACTAACAGTTAGTTGGTGCACTAATGCATCCACTAGTGCTACTCTAGATAACTGAATATTCCCTCATGAGAAACTAATGCATGTTAGTTCAGAGAAAGACCCAGTTGAGACAAGAGTGCAAGGATGGTGTAATATCGGTGGTATTATTTACTGGAGTGTAAATATCATGCATGCATAAGAGATTGATCCTATGTTTGGATTGCGTAGTTTTTGAAGAATGAATTCCCTTTAAATACAAGTTATTCATCCTAGGAATTACTCAAGAGATTAGGGGCGTGGAGAGCTGCTGAATAGGCTAAGGATTTGGCTTGAGCTAGCTTTTGAGCTGAGAGAGTTCAGCAAACTTGTGCGGAATTGTTCTAGTAAGAACAAGCTTTGTATCTTCACTCATATTTATGATATATGAAATACAAATAATAAGGTTTTGAGTAGTGGTTGTCCCTAGATACATCTTGTGTTATGTTCCATTGATTCATCTTCTTCTTGTTAATATTATTTTGATTGAGCTATTGGCTTCCGATGGTTAAAAGTAGAAGTAGATTCTTCTCCTGTACTAAAGTACATTGCATGAGCTTGAAAATCTACAAAAGATAAAAAAAGCATTCTTACAATGGCTAGGAATATGATACTCATAGAATAATAAATGTTGATACTTCAATGCTTCAACAAGAAATAACGAAGATATTTCCTTAAGGATTAATGTCAAGCCTAATCTTCCACTAAATTATTCTAAAAAAAATATTAATGTCAGCTCAAAAGCAATTGAAAAAATCTTAAATCTCAAGCTAGATTTTTGAGTTATCACTTTATTTTGCAACACATTGTTATTTTCCTTATTATTTTTATTGTCATTTCCGAGGAGTGGCATGATAATAAATCCTGTATTGTGTTACTTTGTTTATTTTATAGGAATTTTTGGTGCTGTATAAGACTAACTTATGGTCTAAAATATCTAAAATCTTCCTTGAAGTTGAAAAAATTACGCTAAGGCTATATTAAAATGTTATTACCATATTTAGGAAATCTAAGGAAAATCTAAGGATTATTTGAATGAATTATTTGTACTATATGATCTAATCAAGATTCCATATTGTGTTACTTTGTTGATTCTATAAGAATTTTTGGTATATTGTGTAAATCGAACTTATGGACTAAAAGATCTAAAATTTTCCTTGAAGTTGAAAAAATTACACTAAGGCTATCTCAAAAATTTATTACCATATTTAGAAAATCTAAGGATTATTTGAATGAATTAATTATACTATATGATTTAATCATTTGCCGAATTGAAAGTTTGCATGGATATGTCACATGTTGTTTGCATTGAGATGTCACATGTTGTTTGAACAAGATAGGATGTGTCTTTCCCTATAACAACTCACACAATTCTTCTATATGTGACATCATGTTAGGATACCATATGGTTTTAGTAAAAAACTAAACATTTCTATCGATTTTTCTATAGTATGGGTATGACAATTAATATCATAAAAGGATGGTTATCATAATCAAATCCAAAATATCACTTACATTAATTTCGTGCATGAAAATAATAGGCTAGATGAAGTATCTCACACAAATATCTCATAATTGATCTCCATCACAAGATGAACTAAGAAAAAGATAAACAAAGGCTAAATAAGTTATTATCTACTTAAAATAATTATAAATCAATTAATGTGTGGCTTTAGGATAAGGTTAAATGCCTATTAGTTACTGTCAACATTCTCGATATTTTATATGGTTGGTGAAATGGAAGGCAGTGGCATCAAATAGTAGAGAACGATGAGAACATTCTAAAATATTTTATAACACACAATATCAAAACTAAAGTTGATAAGGTCCCATCATCATTAGAGGAGTGATTGATTTCCTAACTGAAACCATGGCTTTGATTATGTACTTAATTTAGAAGAAGACAATATATAATCTAGAAGAGAAGAGGATTCCCATTCTTGTCCTAAAATCTAGTCAAAACTTCTTGCATCTTAAATGTGGTTAGCATGCAAATGCCATGTATTGACAAAATCTCACGATATTGAGAAAAAGCTCACTCTCAAAATTATAAATAATAAGATAAAATAAATTAACTTAAAAATAATTCTTTGTATAATAAAAATTAGAACATAAAATAAGATTAAAATATTTAAATAATTGAATAATCAAAATTTAGAAAAATCAAAATTATATCTATTGCCTAATAACCTCTTAACAAATCTACAATTATAGCGTAAATAACCATTGTAAATAACTCAAGTTAGTGATGGCCTTTTCTGAATTAAATCATTCTTGAAAATAAATTTCAGTTAAAATTAAAAAAAAGTAATTATCTATATATATATAAAGGTGATTTGAAAAATAACCTATCTTAAAGAGTTACTTGAAAATGCTTTTACCTTGGTCAATGCCCAGCTAAATCATTGTCTTGCTAATAAATAGATATTGATTTAATACTCCTAGTCAATCCCTAGCTAAATAAATTTATTGGGAATAAATAGGTATTGATTTGATATACTTTCTATATAATAGAGGCATTTACATTGGGTTACATTTAAAAGTGCCGATTAATAAGGTCAAGATACCATTCAGCTATTAATAATTATTAAGGTTAAATTCCATCGTGGAAAGATTAATACGTTTAAGTAGATGGCCCATGGTTGCGTGGAAATGGCTTCTCCTTGCAAAAAAAAATACCATTCGACCGACCTTCCACTTTTGTCGCCTTATGTTTGCTCTAAATTGGGTAAGTTGGAATAGATTAATAGGTTCATTACAGTATTTTATTTTCTTTTACGGATTTCAATGAAAGGTCGAGTGGTCTGGTCATGAGTCATGACTCTGTAAAATGTCGGTTAGTGAGGCATGAATCACGATTCTGTAAAATGTCGGGTCATGAGTCATGAGGGTTTTGATGTGACAGCAGGTAGTATTATACAGAGTTAGGGAGTACGGTCATGAGTGAAGACGGTTTCGAAGTGACCGAAGGCAGCAGAAGTATAATTTAAGCTTAATACGTTGCTTGTTTTCCGTGGGAAAAAGTGGTGATTCTGAAGTTAAATGCATGACGTGGACAGCGGAGAACCACTTAAATGCATTGCGAACCTAATAAAAGGGTACGGTATGCATGGTCAGAATTGGAGGTCCACTTTCGAATTTGTCAGTGCCGTAGTTGTGGGCGAGAGGCAGCTTGCATCTGCCTCTCCTTCCCCTATGAGGTATACCATGCTCCTTCACCATATCATATGCAAATGAATACTATAACCAACCCTTCTATCTTTTTTTTCCCTTTGCGGTTTGCAACCAACTCTTCTTCCCTCTAATACCCTCACCTCTCGAATTCTTAACATTCTCTGAAGGTAAGGTAGGACTGCCATGAGGTGAAAATGTGTACAATGATTTAAAAGACCGTAAATGCTAAATCAAGAGGAGCTTTCCACCATCACGATCTCTAGAGTGGTGGAGAGATAGTGTGTCGACCCAAGCTATGAGTGAATGCCTTGGACATGTTAACCAAATAAATGTTTTTACGTACAAAACACCTCATCTCGGGTATAATACAACTGATATAATAATTTACAATATCACTTATTATATTGGGATTATCTTTAAAATAAATCTAATATAGAAAAACACATTTTTGTATTTTTATATGTGTTTCTTATAAACTATTAAAGACAGGTTAACTAATAAAACATACAATATAAGAGTGAGGTCATTGGTGGTGACACTAAGAATATTATCATTAAATTTACTAATATAATTCACTTACATAGTAAAAAAAATGAAAAGGCCCTCTAGTTGGACAAAAGACTTTATTAATTAGTAACTTACATTTTCAAAGTAGAGGAATAAGTTGTTGAATACAACTTAGGAACTAGGTGAGTGCAATGCCAAAGTGATACTTAACGCTTGCCCTGTGAGAGGGAAGATCTATGAATGAAATGATCCCTAAGCATGTACAATGAAGGTGTATTTTCCCTACTTAGAATGCCTTCTCTATTATGGTTATTCAAGAGAAATAAAATGGATTGTACTTTGTTATAATGATTTATTTGTAGCATAAAATTTATTTTCACAACTTTATGGGCAATTCTAATGAACCGGAATGTGCAAGACAAGAGAGAAATTAGACATAAATTATCACAAAAATAACTCTACAATACTAAAGTGTTTCCCTCTCTAAGATGAACTTCATAAAATATTTTGGAATACATTACAAAATAGATTTTAAAAATATGATAAATTCTCTAGAAAAAGCATTAAAATACTAATTATAGCTATTCTCACAAATAACTAGTATTAAATTTAAACTCTACTAAAATTACTAAAAGACGCTAGCTAATTATGTGTAGCACTTTCCCTCCATTGTGATCACTATTGTATATGGGTATAAGTCTCATTTGGTTTTACAATATTTAGACCAAATAAAAATCTTGCTTTACTTGATCATGCTCATAACTTTGTTGGTTCTTTTTCTCTAACCATTATATTTTAAATATTTTTTCTTGTTCTTTAACTTTGGTGAGGTCTTGTTCTTCAACATTTATGTCTTCTTTTATCATTTTCATTTGTTTTTTCTTCTACATCTATTGGTACCTAAGCTCCTACTATCAATATTGATGAAGATAAAAACCAATCTCTTCATTTTCTATCATTTCTAATAATTCTCTCATTTTTTCCTTTCCTTGGTTTGTTGTAGCTATAGTAGTTTTTCCATAACCACTTTCATTTTTATCATTCTTAGGATTTGCAAGTCACTCTTCATCGAAAATCTAATACAACCTCATCATCAAATAACTTTTACTATAAGATTTTTCTCAACTATTGGTGGGAGAACGTTTTACTATAAGATTTTCTCAACTATTGGTGTGAGAAAGGACATTTGAATGTCATGTTTATCTAAACACTCAACTTCACCTTTTTCTACAGTGTGTCTACTTTGAATTTTACAATATCTTTTCTTTCTTCTCAAAATTTTCAATAAAGTTTTCTATATTGTCCCATAAAATTGCACTATTTATCTGTTGTATATATTTTTTTTCTTCTACTAAATCTTCCACAACATCTCCTATTACAATACTTGTTTGATCAACTGCTAAGTCTTCCCCAACATCTTCTCTTACAATAGTTGTTTGATCAACTACAATTGTATGTGTCTGAAATTGACACTTATCATTGTTTCTCTCATTTTCAATTTATGTCATCTCCATGTCATCCATAAAATATTTAAATATTATTTGGACCATATTGAAATCCATGAAATAATACTATCATACAAACATTATTGAATAAAATTATTACATTTACATATTTATGTTGACTAATATAATCATTTATTTTTTAATTCTCTCAAAAGATTTATTACAAAAATTAACAATTTTTACAAACCAAATAAAAATGATGAAGAAATCAATAATACTAAGTCTTAAATGATTATCTTCGGAATTTTATATTTATATTTTGACAAAAAAAAATAATAATAATAAAAAAAAATGAGACATCATAACTCTACCCAAAAAACAACTTATCCTTCAATTATCTCCACCGCCATTTTAGTTTTTTTATATCTCATATATCCTTTTATGTATGGTATATTACCTTTATTTTATTTTATTTTGTTTACTTATCCATCTTACTTTTTCAAAAGATACTAATTAATAATACCACTTAAGAAATATCAACAACAAAATAAATTCCTAGATAGATAATAAGCCAATCTCTATATTTTAATGAACTACTTTGACATCACAAAAATGGTTTACTTCCAAAGGAATTGTTTTAAAGGATCATCAACACTTACGTGTCATACCTTTACTACATTTGAATAGCACCTTTCAAACCTTCACTCGCGGTGTCTCACAACGGCTAGTTATAAGAAATGTGGCTCCAGCATATTTCTCTACCAGATTTTAGCTAGCACGGTCTTCCCCTATATATAGCAGACCTAGGTTCTTCCTTACAACGACTACATGTTCCCTTACAGCATAAAATTGTGTTGGCTTATGGTCCTCACTTACATTTTTTTTCTGTACTAAATTTCCCTTTGCATCTCCTCCTATATATACTATGTAAACAAGCTGGACTACGGCTGCTAAAATTTGTGCCTCACTGCACAGAGGATAGGGCTTGATAATTGTTGGAGATCAATTCACAACTCTTTCAATTGTGGTTATCCAACCAGTTGGAATTTCTACATACTAGAGATTGAAAACCTTCTATCGGTTCAAGTTCTTTTAATTGATTGGCTCCTCTGTCATCTCTTTATTTGCTTGGCTTCTCCGGCTTTTATAGCTTGGTTTCTGTAGCTCTGATAATAATCTAAAGCATAGAGGAGGAGCCGGACTTAAAGAGTTACAAAATAATTCAAAATAATACCACACACAATATAATAGAGTTGTGTCTTTCAAACCCAAATTTCATTAGATTTCCTTTAAAAAATACCACACACAACATAATAGAGTTATCTGATGGGAATAGAAAGAGAATTCGAATACTAATTATGGTTGTGCTATTTTTTTTCACAACTGCATAAATTTAATCTCTACTAAAAACTACGAGATAAACGAGAGCAGTTGTTTGCAAGTGAAAGGCATGATATTTTGAGGTTTTCTTACCATATTAGGTTTCTTTAATATTACCTAAGACCCAAGCTTGATGAAAGTGGTTTTTGGCAAGGATATAAATGCGGGATGAGAAATCATTCATTCAATTTGTTTGATAAAATTCTAAATTAAAGGGGAGTGATTAAGTTTTTTCCTTCACTTGGAAGAGAATAATATTAGAGAAGTTAGAATAAATAGAATTTGGAAAGAAGAAAAGAAAAAAATACAAAGAAAATAATGAAAGAAATCATTTAATAATAAGTTATCTTTGAAGCTTGCTGTTTTATAAGCATTCTTAAATAAAATTTATATGGTTGAGTGTCTCATCGCATCATCTATGATACATAGAGTGAATGTGTTACCAAAAAAATGAGTTACTAGAATATAGGTAAAATCTATGATACATAGAGTGAATGTGTTACCAAAAAAATGAGTTACTAGAATATAGGTAAAAAGGTGGTGGGTTTATTTAATTTTCGGATTAAGGGGATTATGATATGGAGTAATGTAAGAAGGTTGGGAAAAGGTTATGATTAAAAGAGATATTAACGTATTGATGAATCATATAATATGAGATTATTGGTAAGGAAAACCCAGGATGATGATTAATTATGACATAGGGGAAGCTAAATTTTTTATGTCTTTTCTAGGCACAAGATGGAAACTAAAGATAAACAAACATGAATAATCAACAAAATCTAAGATCCCCACCAAGGATGCCCGAATGTGAGCCCTCCTCTCTCACTCTGACATAATCATTTTTCATAATATTATGCGCCACAACATGCAAGCTACCTACCAAGATACATGTGAGACATCATCATTGTTCATAATAATATGTGCCACCATATGCAAGCTACCTACCAAGCTACATGCAAGTACTAGGCAAGTAGCAAAATGTGCAAGTCAATTTCATGCTAGGTGGTGGTGAGATTGAATTATCATACCATAATGATGACCCATACTTAACTAGCATTGCAATTCGAATGCAAGGGGGGATTTCATGACATGATATTTTCTTGTGAAGTTATTTAATGTTCTTCTTCAGTTTTTCCTTTATTATTCATACCAATTACCATTCAAATACAAGAGAATAGAAATCATGGTGCACAAGAGACAAGGAATACTAGAGATTATTCCAGAGTCTAGGGTGAAACCCGTCAATCCTTTCTTTCATCTTCTTTGTCCACAATAGAAATCCAAGTCAAACAAAATAGTCATCAAGTTCCAAGTCAACCATCCAACCTCTGTTATTTTCTATCCATAAGATAGTCAATCAGTCTGCCACATGTTTGTTCTTAGATACCACATCACACAGAAGAAGGTAGGTCATACTTGATATAAAAAATGTGTCTTCCTATAACTCACATCAGACAATAAAAAGTGTCTTCTTGTAGTTCACATTACACAGAGAAAGGTGTCTCCGAAAACTCAAATCACACAAATAAAATATTCTTTAGACAACTCACATGATATACAGAACGTACTTCTAAAAACTCAGACCACCATAATATATTGTACTTATGAAATTAACATTATGCCAAAGACTTATGCTACAAAAACATGCATCATTCAGAGAGCGAGAGAAATATATCACATAAAATTCCATCAAAGAGAACCTTTAGATATTTTTGTATTGCAAACAATTTTATCCTCATAATCTTCATTGATGTGTCTCGGAAACTCGGTCATGTATTCCTCCGAAATCCATGCCATAGAATCAAACTATTCTACCTCAAAGAATCACTTAATAGTTTCCAAAATGATGGAGGATATTTCCCAACATAAATATGTTTTCACATGCAGAAATACATGACTCTTGAGAAAGCCAACTTTTCATCCTAGGGGATTGGAGGAACAAATGACATTTATGAAATTCAAACTTTTCTAGTTTTTTTATAGCGTCATGAAGGACATGCACTTGACTTTTTATTTTAACCAAAAACAAATCATGAATAACATGGTTGATAAAAAATAATAGTAAATCTTCTCTTTGTTTTTACATGAAATACATATTGATTCAAGTACAATGATTATGAATACCAAACCTATTTACAATTTCAACACTTCCTCTTATGTAGGGAGGTATTTCTATTGACATGCACTTGACTTTTTATTTTAACCAAAAAAAAATCATGAATAACATGGTTGATAAAAAATAATAGTAAATCTTCTCTTTGTTTTTACATGAAATACATATTGATTCAAGTACAATGATTATGAAGACCAAACCTATTTACAATTTCAACACTTCCTCTTATGTAGGGAGGTATTTCTATTGACTTATAAATATATTATCAAGTTCAGAATTTCTATAATAAATGATTCAGATTGATAAGCAACAATGATGATTTACATAATCATAGCAAACATTGACAAAGAATCAAGGCCCACATAAATTACTTTATCTCTCAACTAGATGAGAGCACAATGCTAGGAGGCATAAATTTTGAGGCCATTGCCTCTCAAGGCACATAACCTGCCCTAGTGTTCATGAAGGTATGTCCTCATAAGATCATTTCCTAATCCACTAAAACAATACTTGAAACCAGGAAATGTCAATCCTTAGTACTATTCTTATCTTAGATCAGTTTACTTGAATTACGATGGTTATTTTTGGTCATAGTGCAAAACTTCAAAGAATATTCATCCTAGATGATTATCTGGTTAATACTAGTCATAGTACAAAACTTCAAAGAATATTCATCCTGAATGATTAACCAATCCATCATTCTTCCTCGTATTTTTCATGCAATAGGCTTATGGTTGTTAGTCATGGCCATAGTACACGACACATGGAGAACACTGTGTCCACTAGGGAGGAGGTATCCAAAAGCCTAATATTGTCTCAAAGGTACTCATCCTTTTTTGTGAAAAGGAACTTCATCAATCCATTGACTACCTGTTGATCTCGTGGATATTAATTATGGCTTCATAGCTCCTATCTAAATCATACTCTTTAATCATAAATAACTTAAACCTCCTTGGTTCTTTTGAAATATTTGTGCATCTTTGATCTATATCATAATCGAATCCAACATATGATCAAGTAGGTCATCAAACAACTTATGGAGTCAAAATTCTTCATAGCTTCATATCTTCTTCCTTTGCATTGTAACATAATTATGCTTCACGTTATTTCAATAAATCATACTAGTTCCCATCCATTGGTAGTATATGTATTAACATCATTGCCACCCTAATTGATTTTTTCTTGAATCGAATAAATTATGAATCCAGTCATCTTGTATCCTTCCAAGATTTTACAACTCCCTCTTTCTTGCTGAGGTAAGTGAACTAAAGTCTTTTTTTCATACACCCATATGGTGCTAAGTCTTCACTTCTTTAATATAACCTTGAATCTACTTCCTCTTTCCTTTAGGAAAGTCTTCAATATTCGCTACATTCTTTCATCAGTTGTCAAAGCTTAAGAAATTATTGACCTTGGTAGCCAAAGATATGAGATCTAGGGTGTTCACCTTTTTGAAAATGATTAGCTCCCTCTTCAAGAGCTAGATAATTTTATTACAACAAAAATAATTAGTAAGGGTTTTGTTCCTAGGCTTTTATAGTTCAAACCTTTTCTAGGGTTTTCAAAACCTATATTCTCCAATTTCCTCAAGATATACCATTTATGAATTGCAAATTCTACAGGCATACAAACGAGTTAGTTTTAAAATTGAGAGATGTTTTTGACAAAACCTCTATATATGAGATGGAGTTCATTTCATCAAAAAAACTTATCCTTTCACATGCGAAGAAAGGATTCAAATGCTAACATGTCTCTAATATATCAATATATATATCATTTCAAAGAAGCATAATATTATTATACAGGTTAACTTCTAGATTTGACTTCTTCATGACATATAGGGCCTAAAATTTTATGTAATGTATGGTCATAAATAATACATGCTAGAGAAATTTGAAATAAATTTATGTTCTAGCTCATAACAAAATATTTTATGTACTTTATGAGGAGTATTAGCTCAACCCTACATATCCTCCTGAATGATCCTTGTATTCATATTTTGTGAACAACATGCTTGTAAGATTATAGGCTTGAGGATTGAAGCCTGGTCCTTCTTATTATTAACAAAGCTATCATAATACTTTAGAGGTCTCGACCACGAAGAAAAAAGTTTTATATCATAGTTCCATAGAAGGTTCACATGCCATTAAAATATAATGTCATAACATGTCTAGATGCCACCACAAAGGGGTTGGATTTATCATAGGTTCAGACGATTATCTTTGCCATTGCAAGAACTTCAATGTTCTAAGAATTCTTGGTATAGAATATATGTACAGGAATAGGTATAAAATTCTTATTTTGAAATTATATGTTGCATCATACTTTTTTATTTCATAGAAAATAGTTCCTCTATATTTTGATGATACAAAAGTTGTATGCACATGAGTTGTCTTAACTATTAGGAATTTGGATCATCATCACATGTGATCAGAAATATAATTTTCCAATTTATATGTTATCAATATGGGCCACCAAAAAGGTCCCATGTCATAGAGCTCTCGTGTATCTTAAAAACGCACATTGTCGTAGAGAAAAGGTATAGCTTGTTATAGTTCAAATTTTCCATAAGTCTCCAAAATGACCATGTTTATGGTCTCTACCTGAGCCCCAAAACTATCCATAGGTCACATAATTTCATGTCCCAAAACCACATGAGAAGAGCTTCATAACTTCACATTATTTTCCTAAAACAATGCTTCAGAAATGTACATTCTTCCACTGAAATATAACTTTAGAAATTTTTATTATTCCACTGAAAGCTTCAAACCTTCCATATTTTTTTATAGAAATTTTACATCATACTTTATAATATTTACAGATAATTGTGCCTTAGAATATAGAACAAATAACTTTCATATCTAGCTCAGAATATTTTTGTTTCACACCTATATTTTTAATTTTGTCTCCCGAATTTCCTTGTAGCTGGGTCTATTATTTCAGATCAAGTGTGAGTGTGTTCATAAGCTTCAAATGATAGATGGAAAAATTCTTCTTTCAATAACATATACTACAATATAGTCCTTAATGTAATTAGAGATGACATAAAATATGTATCCTTTCTTCGAAGTCATCCCTTTCTTCATATATAGGTATTTTGAATTCTTGGTCCCCTCTATAAGATAGCAATCACATTACTGGACTTATTACACATGGCAGCATTTGCTTTTTTCAACCTTAGCTCTTCCTAAGGTTTCTTCATTAGTTTTGTTTTCATCACCATAACTTTGTTACGATGTCAAAATTCCAATACCAGGGGGGTTTCTTAACATGATAATTACATATGAAGTTATTTAGCATTCTTCTTTCATTTTTCCTTTACTATTAATTAATCAAATACTATTTAAATACAAGAAAATATAAGTCATAGTGCACAAGGGACAAGAAATTCCAGAGATTAGGGTAAAATCCATAAGGGAAAACCTATCAATTATTTCTTATAGGTTATCATCAATAAGAGAAATCCAATTCAAGAAAACCAATGATCTAAGTGCCAAGTCAACCCTCCAACATTTGTTATGATTTTTACATAAGATAGTCAACCAATCCACCACATGTTTATTCTTAGATTTCGCATCACACAGAGGAAGGTAGCTAATATTTCACATAAAATAGATGTCTTGTTGTAGCTCACAACATGCAGAGAAAGATGCATTACTAAAATTCACATTAGACAAAAGGGTATCCCAAACAACTCAAATCACAGAGAGAAATGTGCTTCAGACAACTCGCATCACATGAGGAATGCATTTCTGGAAGCTCACATCACCATCATACAATGTAATTCTGAAATTAACATTACCCCAAAGAATTTTGATACAAGAACTTGCGTCATTCATAGAGAGAGAGAAATATATCACACAAACTTCCTTCATCGAGAGACTTTAGGTATTTGTCTGTTGCAGACAATTTTATCCTCAGAATATTTGATGATGTGTCTAAAAAACATAGTGCTGTATGGCTTAGGAATCCATGCCATAGCCCCAAACTACTTTGCCTTAGAGGATCATTGAATAGCTTCTAAAATGATAGAGGATAAGTCCTAATATATATATATATATGTGAGAGAGAAATTATATTGAACTAAAAACTAATCACAAAAAAATAATTTCTAAAATTTATGAAAATATTTTGAAATAGAATTATGCCATATATAGTTGAAAATAAAAAAACTAACTTTTGGGAATAAACTATTTTGATATCAATTTTTGTGCTAGGTTAAATAAATTAAACAAAATAATATATGTAATAGATATTTAATTATTAATTATATTTTTATTTTTATTTTTTAAATGGCGGTTCATGCATACTAAGTTGGTCACAACCCGAAAGGATTTCCCTATTGGCCAAACCATTTTCATATAAGTTGTGAAATCAATGTAATATGGGAACTCTATATAGATATTATATTTTTAAAGATTTTCGTAGTACAATATACTTCGGCAGATAAATTATCATTATCTTTCCTCTCATTCTAAAAAATAATTTTGTATGAAAGAAAATTGCGGGAATTTGACATAATACGGTTGACGATATAAAGTGTCAGTTAGTATTACTTTCCCCATTCTCAATCAATATAGAATTGCGATGGCTGATCATGATAGCTTGTGAAATGCCAATCCGACCATATGGTTCATCTCTATTTGTATGTGATCAGAAATTATACTAAACCGCAGACTAAATTGTATATTTCAGCGGATTACCGCATTAAATGTTCTCCTTCTAGCATAGATGATAATTTAAAAAGATACTTTTGTCTAAAAATAAATAAAACATTCGACACTTTCATACAATACGGTGATCTAGATATCCATTGCGATTGTATTAACATAACGTCATTCACAACGTTGATATTTTCACAATAAATTATCCCTCTTTCTTTTTACTTGAACTTATTAAATCGGAAAAAGAGTTAACCGCTAAAAAAGAATTCATATCAGGCTGTAGCAACTCTTTCCATTGCATTAAAATATTAATAAAAAATTTTAACCTCCATATTCTATGAATCATCTTATTTCAACTCTATTTATGTTCGGGCCATTATATTACCGTAATATATCTCTTATGACATCTATTCTGTTTATATATTGTAACTTACGTAATATACGATTTGTATAACATATTAAGATAATTGTATTTTCATTTTATATATAATTATTCTCTGATAATTGTAGTTTATATTAGAAATGGGTATGAAGAATTTTAAATTTTCAACTGAATGAATGGATCAGATTTTAATTTCAAAAGAATTATTTTACAATCATTAAAAATATAAAAAATATATATATATATGAAAAATAACAAAAATTTAATTTAAAAAGGATTTTTTCCCACCAATTAAGTTTGGAATCAAACCGTTTCTCCTGTTTTCATCACTAGTTAAGTTTGGAATCAGATGGTTTCTCTTTTGAACCATGGGAATTTCTACAGGGGAATCAAACCGTTTCCCGGGGGGATTTTTGTCATTATTTTTACAGGTTGTATGACAAAGTAGTCAGGTGGTTACAATGTGGAAGGAAACGTGTGAAGTGACATGAACGATTATGTTCAGCAAATTCTCTATCGTTGGGTTTTCACAGAACAAAACATCGCTTCTCTCTGTGTTTCACACGTTACGTTGCAGTAGATGATAGAAGAGGGAAATTCTGTAAGCACCTGAGTGCTTTGTCATACAACCTTTAGAAATAACGACAAAAATCCAACGAACTAACGCGAGGAATGAAACCATCAAAGGGTTCGAATCACCCATCGGTGAAGCTGTTTTATTCCAAGCTTAACAAGTGGTGAAATAAATGCTTTTTAAATTAAGTCTGTTATTTTTTAATTTCGAATTAAAAATATTTAAATGTTTGATTCCAAGCTTAATCCGTTGTGAAATAAATGCTTTTCAATTTTTTTGTTTGTAATTAAAAATATTTTTAAATATTTTTGATATAGTTTGTTGGATAATGTATTAGAGATTTTTTTTTTTTTTTTAAATCAAATCCTCTCTATTCATTTGTTTGAAAATCAAAATTACTCCAGTCTAATTTCAATATAGACTATCTCTAAAGTTTACTTAGATTTCATATAAATTTGTGAAAACACTACATAATGTTGTAAGCATAATAATTTACTTTAAGCAAAGTTTTTTTTGGTAGAAATCACATAAGAGAAATTTTTGGCCCACTTGTTTATCATGAAGAAGACATGATGGACCATAATAATTTTATATGAGAAGGGTATATTTTTAGAAACAATATAGAATATATACATAATGAAAATTGAAATATTTTATTTATGGGTTATATTGTCCTTTCTCCATTAATATATTTTAAAATGCATTGTTCATATTACTTTATCTCATATATCCAAATTTAATTTATGATCCTTATAAATTCTTATAGGAAGAAATTAACATTTTATGTTTTCAATTATTTATTCTCTTTGAAATTGAAAATATTTTAATTTTCAGCAATATTACTTTTGTTTGTCTTACTTTTGCTTTTCTATATATGTAGTTTATTTTAATGTTAATTGGTTAACATAAATTTTCAAATAATTTTTTTAATTAGTGTATCAAAATAGCTTTTAAATATAAAAAAATTCTATAGCCTACTTACATTATTTATATTATATATTAGTTGATATAAAATTATGTTAGAGTAAAGGTAAAATATCTTTACCATATTACTTACTAACATTATAACAAACTAAAAAAAAGATATATTCATTTTTGTCCTTAATAATTTCAAATTTTTTTTAAAGTGCTTCATATTTTTTGTAATTTAATATTTAATATGATATGCATATCATTGATTATATGTGTGTATGTGTAAATATCATGTTTTTATATGTGTTTTAGATGAAGTTAAATATAAGTTACGGAATTTTTTTTTATAAGTATGAATCATTGTGACTATAGGAACATTCTCTAGTTAGATATGAGGAAATATGTAATTCCTATTGAAATATCTTTGATTTAAGAATATAAATCAAATATTTTGTATAAAAAAAAATAATGTTATCTAAAAAAAATCCTTAATTTTAATTTTAATTATTATAAAATATCAATAATATTATTGATTCTTTTTTATATTAAAAAAGATAAAAAAGAAGAAAACATATTATTTTTGTACAGGATATTTTCAAAGCTATTCATATTCACTACAATTTTAGGATAATAAATGTGTGGAAGTTTTCCTTATGTGATCCCCAAAACATTTACACAGTTCTTATTCAAAAGTTGTTATTATATTTTCTTATATTATCTAAAAATATTTATTAACTTAAAAATAGTAAAAAAATTGATTTCATAAGTGTATTATGATTATTTTTTTAAATGATTTCTTATAATATAAAAACTTGAATTGAAGAGTTTATATGATCTAATACTTGCTAAGACTTTGCAAATAGGGTAGTAAGCTAAGTGGGCTTGATTGTGCCGTAAAATTCCACAATTAAGTACACTTGAATGAAAGATGCCTCAGGTGACTTCCTTGAAAGTGTTGGTTACCAGGTACGAGCTACAAGAGCCATGATTAATACTCTCTGATTTATTTCACTAGTACGAGTCTCACTTTGTGAATATCACATAAGGTAATAAATGCTATATGAACTATTCAAACTCATCAAAAATTTAATGAGTTGAAATTAACATTCATGAATATGATCATAATTTAATGACTTCCACTAATCAATTATTTAATTCCAAAAATGCTATCTAACACATTGCAATTGCAATGCAAAAACCTCATATTTAAACTTAAAGTGAGTCAATTTATTTTGTTATCACTTTTACTTGTATAAAGTATTTAATTAAATTAATATTACATTTTACTACCATTATTATTATTTCTATCTAAAATTTCATTAATTTATTAGTTATTATATTAAAATATATCAAAAATAAATAGTTTAATATATTATATTAAAATAATTTTATTTTAATTTTTCATTTATGAATTAGAATAATCACGGTCGATATATACTGTATAAGCTTAACGTACATTCAAAGAAAAAATATATATTCGTTGATGTCACTTCATATATTTGCCATATTAATGACTGCAATGCAATATTGTTAAGGCAGATTCTTCTTTACAGGATTCCATATCTTATTATGTAATGCTTTTCTTCGCAAGAATATTGATAATTTGGGAAGCGTTTATATGATAAAAAGTTTTCACGAAAAAATATTTATTGACCATCAACACTAAATTCCATGTTAGCCAATGCACCATAGAATCAAATGCAGACTTAGATGACAATACGAATTTGACACATATTCCCGTGCTTTTTGTTATCGTTTTAGAGTTAGATCCGGAATTTTGAGAAGACAAGATATTTAGATACAATGTATGACACATCATCGAGCTTGAAGGACGAACTGATCCGCATCTCTGAAGTTTTAAGTAGACTTCATGAATATTGAATATTGACGATGAAGACTAAATCCCATGTTAACCAATGAACCATAGAATCAAATTGAGGCTTGGATAACAAAACGAATTTGATACATATTCCAGTGATTTTTGTTTTCGTGTTAGAGTTAGATCCGGAGTTTTCAAAAGAAAAGATATTTAGAGACAATGTATGAGACATCATCGAGGCTGGAGGACCAGTTGATCCGCACCTGTGAAGTGTAGACAACATGATTACATCGGAATCTCGGATAGCGGCAGAGAGAAGCGATGTTTTGTTTCGTGAAAACCCAACGATAGAGAATATGGTGAACATAATCGTTCAGGTCACTTCACATGTTTCCTTTCAGTACATGATTGCAATAACGCAGAGGGAAATTCAACCTGACTACTTTGTCATACAACCTGCAGAAATAGTGACAAAAGTCTAACAAATCAATTTGACGAATCAAGCTATCGAATGGTTCGAATCCCCTTTGGGGGTGAAACGGTTTGATTTCAAATGGTGAAATAAATGGTTTTTAAATTAAATATGTTATTTTTTTAATTTGAAACTGATTTGTTTGGTGAGATGTTATTGAGGGAGCTGAAGGATTGAGCTAGGGTTTGCAGCAGAAGTTAAGTATTGGGCACCATGGAAAGGTGGGAGGGGGGAGTTTCACTCCCTCTTATAGTAAGGTAGTCTCCAATGGATTCAAGGAAGCTCTGGACGCAGAAATTGGAATTTTAGGAGGAAGAAAACAGGACAATAGAGGTATATAGGAGCAGAAAGACACGCAGCAAGAAGTCAGAAGATAAAAACGAATAGAAAGAGAAAATCAGAATGCAGAAACCAAAAATCAAACTCGACTGTGTAAACCTGGGCTACTATCATACCTAGAGTGGTGTTAAATGATCCATCGCTACAAGCGCATAGGGAACACATGGCGACTTACACAGTCATTTGTAAATTCATGGTGTTATGGCCTATGGAGAAAGCTTTATAGGCATGGATAAAGAATCATTGGAAACCTAAGGGGGATATAGATCTACACCTAGGATCAAAGGGTTTCTTCACTATAGTTTTCACTAACATTGAGGATAAAGACACGGTGTTTGAAGGAGGGTCCTACTTCTATGTTGCTGCAAGCCTATATATGATACCTTGGGTAATGATTTTTGTCTCGGAGCGTGAGACTTTCACTTCAATCCTGGTCTGAGTAAGGCTCTACTCCTTACCTCTGGATTATTGGCAGTGTGAATCATTAAAAGTAGGAAATAAACTAGGGCATTTTGTTAAAATATCAAAAGCCACGAGGAGGGGAAAGTCCACCTCCTTTGCCTATATATGTGTAGAGATGGACTTCTCTAGAGCACTATCGGATGAAGTAATTCTGGAAGTTTTTGATGAAGAATGGGTGCAAACAGTTGACTATGAGCATGTTTCTTTCAGATGCCGCAAATGCGATGAACATGGGCATCTATTTAGGGATTGCCCCTTAAACAAAATAGAAAGCACAACCAAAGCTTCCTCAGGGAAAGAAATTGAAAGCTTTAACAAAGTGGGAAATAGAGGTAAAGGAGCGAGAAAGTATCAAAAAAAAATCAACGAGGAAAAGCCGCTAAGTCAGAATAGGTATAACATACTAGAAGAAGAAGAGGAGCATGATAAAGCTAATCAGACTCTGGAGGATAACCTTGTGGAGAAAGAAAAGGAAGAGAGTATGGATGACACACATGACAACAGCTAGCAAAAGGATGATCTCTTGAACACTATGGAACTTGATAGGGACCAGGAAATGACCTCGAGTGAGGTGGGAACAGAGGATCATGAACTACAGGATATTCTTGATAGGGAGCATCCAGATCTGGAAAAATTTCTAGAGCAGGGAACCAACAAAGGAATGTATTGACTACCACAAGAGAAGTTCAATAGAGTGCAACAGTTGTTTCTATGGAGAATGCAGGCAAAAGGTTCGGTAGTCAAAAGAAACCATGTTAGCCAAGACACTGAAGGGGTGAAAACTATGAAGAAAACATCGGGACTAGCTCCTAGGAACCCAGGCAGGAAAAGAGATAGGAACAAAAAAAACGAGCTACTGATAGAGTGTGGAAAACTGATGATTGATTCAGGTAAGATGAAAGACCTAACCAGTTACTCATTTGCAAACCTTTGTTAATGAAGCTCACAACATGAAATATTAGGGGTCTAGGGAGTAAGAGGAAGCAAAGGAATCTTAGCAATAAAACAAAAGAAGAAAACTAGATATGATTTTCATATAGGAAACAAAATGTTTAGTAGAGAAAAGAAGAGAAATACACAACGAATGGTTGATTAAATATGAATATCTAGAAGTTAAAGCAGACAAAATAGCAGGAGGAATTCTCACACTTTGGAACCCTCAGAAACTAGGAATCCTTGATGTTGAAGCATCTAGGAACTATTTATCAATGGTGATTCAACCCTTGAGGGACACGGAAGTTTATTTAATCAGAAATGTTTATGGTCCTCAGAAGCTTGAAGATAAACTCAGGCTGTTTACCTCACTTCTAAGAGATAGACATTCCGGCATCCCCTAGATTTTGGGAGGAGACTTTAACATGATCAAGTCCCTGTAGGAAAAAAAGGTGGAACCAGATCACTAGGCCAAGACTCCATAGTATTTCAGAATTTTATAAACAATATGAAGCTAGTAGAAACAGAGACTAGTAATGGCATCTTTACCTGGAATAACAAAAGGGGAGGAGAGTCTCATGTGGCCTCAAAACTAGATAGATTCAATATCTCGGAGGACCTTATTCTATCAGGTCTTGATTTGTTAGCCATGATACTTCCTTTTGGTGGATGGAATCATTGTTTTGTTCAACTTGAAGCGTCCTTAATAGGAACTCCAAAAAAAACTTTCAAGTTTGAAAACATTTGGCTCACCTATTCAGACTTTATCAGCAATATTGAAAAATGGTTGAAAGAGGATATGCAGGTTCAGGTCACTAAAATGTTCCTCCTGCATAAAAGATTGAAACATATCAAAATCAAGCTTAAAGAGTGGAATAAAAATGAGTTTGGCAACATTTTTATAGCTAAAAAAGTTGTTGAACGGAAGTTACAGGACATGAATCAGATCCTCATTACAGAAGGCTTCAGCGAGAAAAAAAAGGAACAAGTTGATAACCATCAACAGGAATGAGAATAATTATGCAAACAAGAGGAGATATTCTGGAAACAGAAATCAAGAGTACAATGCTTAAAAGAAGGAGAAAGACACACAAGTTTTTTTCACAAATCACCATGGATCACAGGTCTCATAATAGGATCTCAAAAATCAAGGATTCTCAAGGAAATCAACTCACTACCCATAAAGAAATAGAAGCTACACTCGTTCAGCATTTCCAAGGCATAGCAAAGGAGCCTCTCTTAGACAAATCACACTATATGAATGATCTTACTAAGCACATTCCTAAGCTTGTGACAAGAGAAGAAATTCATAATCTAAACAGGCCTGTGAATGAAGAGGAGGTCATTGAAGTCATCAATGAAATGCAAAATGGGAAAGCACTAGGTCTGGATGGTTTTAATGTCGATTTCTTTAAAGCATGTTGGGGTATAGTCAAGCAGGATACCTCAATGTAGTGGAGAACTCTAGGAAGGATAGAACTATTTTGAAGATGCTCAATACCTCTTTCATATCCTTGATTCAAAAACAGGTTAATGCTATGACACCAGATAGATTCAGACCAATAGCATTATGCAATGTGGTGTACAAAATAATTTCCAAGATAATTGCCAATAGGCTCAAACCACTTCTACCAACTCTCGTATTTGAAGAGCAAACTGGGTATGTGGAAGGCATACAGATTCTCAACAACATTATTCAAGCTCACGAGGTGGTTCACTCACTTATAAGTGAAAAGCAGGCAGGAATGATTATGCAACTTGACCTAGAAAAGGCTTATAATAAGCTAAATTAGACCTATATAAGGAAAGTTCTTATAGCATATGGATTTGACCATGAATGGGTAAGATGGGTAATGGCCTGGATAACTTCCTCTAGTTTCTCAATCCTGTTAAATGGTTCACTATCCAAGCCCTTTAATCCTCCAAGACGTCTCATACAAGGTGATCCTCTCTCTCCCTTCCTATTTATTCTCATAATGGAAGTGATTGGCCAAGCTATCAAGTTTGCCAAAGCAAAAGGCAAAAGCCAGGACCTCAAACTCACCATGAATGGAAATGCATTGACCCATCAACAATTTGTGGATGATACTATGCGACAAGGTACAACTATGGTGACGGAAGCTCTAGCCTACAAACAAATCCTGAAAGACTTTGCAATGGTTGTTGGCACAGAGGTAAGTGTCTCCAAATCAAAGGTTTTCTTTTTTAATACTTACATAGCTATTCAGAGAAATATATCCAGAATTCTAGGCTTTCAAAGAGATGTGCTGCCATCCAAATATCTAGGAGTACCACTAACAGACAAACCCCAGAGCAAGACAATCTAGGAGTCTGTGATTAATAAGCTACAAGACAAAGTACAGAAATTGACAAGTAGGTCTTTGAACTTAGTAGGACAACTAGTCCTCACAAAGGTTGTCCTACAAACTGTCCTCATCTTTATGTTTTCAACCCTACCTGCTCCTAAAGGAGTAATGCAACTTTGCAGAAATATCCAAAGAGATTTCCTTTGGGGTAAAGAGGAAGAAAAAAGGAATGGGCCTTGGTAGACCGGGAAAAAATCTGAAAACCTAAGACACATGGAGGATTGGGATTGGATGATCCTGAGTTGCTAAACAAAGTTTTGGGGGCTAAACTATGGTGGTGATGGCTAAAAGATTTAGCTTCACCTTGGGCCCAAATTTGGAAACAGAAATATGCAAGCAATTGGCAAGACAAGGATCACATCAGAATGTTTGGGATCATCAAAGGCTTCCACATTTGGAACAAAGATTGGGAGAACAAAGACATTGTTCAGAAACACAACTTCTAGGAAACTAGAGATGGAAACCTTACATGGTTTTGGGAGGATATGTGGCAACAGGAACCTAAATTGTCAAGAGAAGAATTTGCAAATCTTAAGAACAAAGGGATACTCAGAGTAAAGGAATTTTGGGATCAAGAAAATAGCAAGGGGAAATGGAGAATATGGAGGAACCTAGTTGATGGTGATAACTCACCCTTGAAGGCACAGGTAGAAGCTCTAACAACCATCCTAGAATAGAGGAAGTTTCTGGATTCAAAAGAATTAGACCAGTTGAAATGGGGCAATAACAATGAAGGCACCTTCAACCTCAAAGAGGCCAAGCACATAGCCTTATGGCAGAACCAAAGCTGGACGAAAATCAAACTGTTCATGTGGTTAGTGCAGCATAGAAAGATTCTAACCTAGGAAAACCTTAGGAAAAGAGGGGTATCTAGTCCATCCCAATGCTAGCTATGTGAATTATAGGAAGAAACTATGGATCGCCTTCTCAACCTTTGCCCTTTCACATCCACATTATGGAATTGGATTGCTTCAATTTTCAGACAAATAGACAGAGACACAGGTAGCATTACCGACATCTTAAAGAAGTGGAGGAAAATTTTTCTGATAATGAAACAATCAACAAAGCTTGGGCTTTAGCTCCAGGCTTTCTTATCTAGGATGTATGGAAAGAACAAATCAACAAAATATTCAAAAATAGGAAAGGTTCTCTCCAAAGTATCATGGCACAAAGCTTAAGACAACTCAATGAGACGGTAGGAATCCTCATTAAAAACCCCCCTGAGAACAATCCAACAGATATTGATAAGTAGATTCTACTACAGTGGGGTATGTATGGGCTTATCCCACAGGGAAAAAATAAAAATGTAAATCATATAATTGATGACAAGGATTTCTGGCAACCTCCCCCTTAAGGTTTTTTGAAATGCAATATAGATGGGGCCTCAAAAAGAAACCTGGGCATGGCTAGTTACGGAGGAGTGATAAGGAATGAGAAGGGGTGCATGGAAATCATCTTTCATAGTAACTTGGGGAAAGCAACAAATAATATGGCAGAGCTCATGGCCCTTGAGAAATGCTTAGAAATCTTGAGGGATGCAAAATTTCATAACATAATAATTGAAGCTGATTCTGAAATGATTATCAATTTGGTCAAGAAAATTAGCTATGGCTCATCTCCAAAAAAAGTTTCGAGACACTGGAGAGTTCAACAAGTCTACCAAAGGATTCATTTCCATTTCCAGAACATGAGAACCCTGATTTTCTCTCATGTGTGCCGAACAACTAACAAATTAGTGGACATCTTAGCTAACGAAGGAGTTCTTTGTGCTAAAAGCAACAATAAATATAAATGGATAGAAAGCCCCCAAGGTAGATTGAGGGAAGAGTGTCATAGACAGGCGAATGCGGATCAGAAATATATCAGAGCAGGGAATGCTAGTAGGTTTCAATCCTCATGAAATAGTTGAATTTTAGTTCTTTTGATGCAACAGATCAGGGATAATATGAAAAGAATGTCTGGTCCTCTTGGCTGGGATTTGAGCCCAAAACTCCTTGAACACAAGGTTCTCGGGTGGGTTTGGTTTGAAAGCACAAGTGTTCACATGGAGTTGAATTATACTATAGATTGCCTTTTTATTGGCTATGCAGGGAGCCTGGTTAAAGTGTGAGTGGATAGGAGAAACAGAAGCAATCTTAGAAATTTCACGTGGCAAATAGCAAGGTGGTTATCAAGCCAAATGGACCTGAAATCAACTTTAGCGGCAACTTGATTAGATTTTGGGTCTGGAAGCAGTGTTAAACACCGAGCAAGTTACATGGACCGGTGTGAATCACTTCAATCTGATGGATATCGGGCGGACAACATGCGCAAGGGTTATCAGCCAAATTCGACCTGAAATTTCTATAGAGCGGTCTCTAAAGGCTTATCGAATCTGATTTACGAGATAAAGAGTGAGCTTTTTAGCGTTCAGATATTGTTCTGGACTGTCGGATCCCTAATGATAGATCGGACGGTTGTGATGTCCAATGACAGATCAAATAGTTCTGAAGTCAGGTTTTGTTGGCCCGAAGCCCGGACATTGAGACTTAGGCTCGGTTTCTTAAGCTTTAGGAGGCCCACATCTCTGGTGTACATTTTGTAATATGGTTTTGTTTTTAATATTTGAATAGAAAATCCGACACTTATTTAGACAAATAAAAGAAACTAATTTGTTTTTCAAATATTTTTTATATTATCAATTTAATGATAATTTAATGATATATAACAACAAAAAAATATTTGCTTAAAATCAAAATTTTCTCTATTTATTTATTTAGAAACCAAAATTATTCATATCCATTTCAATATAGACGATGAGCCTAAATATTTAAAAAACTAAAAAAATATTAGATATTAAACAAAAATATAACATTCTAAAAAAATAATAAATACAAATTAAATAAAATTTTTACTTATTATACTATATTTTTAATCCTAAAATTCCTTAATTTATAACATTAAGAAAACAAGTGCTTCATATGTTTGAACTAAAATTTTATAATAACGTCATATGACATCCCTATAAGATAGCGAAATTATCGTGAAATCGTTCCTACGCGATATTTTTTATCCTAAAATTCCTTAATTTATTACCATTAAAAAACAAATGCTGCATATGTTTGAACTAAAATTTTATAATAACGTCATATGGCATCCCTATAAGATAGAGAGCATATCACGAAATCGTTCCTACGCTATGTCCACTATATTTTTTATCCTAAAATTCCTTAATTTATTACATGAAAAAAAACAAATGCTTCACATGTTTGAACTAAAATTTTATAATAACGTCATATGGCATCCCTATAAGATAGACAGCATATCATGAAATCGTTCTTACGCTATGTCCATTTCGTTCACATAATTTTAAAAGAGTATATGATCAAATGATTCCCACGCTATATATGGTTCATCCTCGTAAACAAATGTTCCAAGAAAATTACGTTAATATTTTAACATTTTAAACCAAATTTAAATAATTATCCTTGATAATTATTTTTTTGAATAGTTAATAATTTTATTTTTATTTTTATTATTTTATTTATTTATTTTATTTTTTTTTTATATAGAGTTTCAATTTATTTATAAATTACAATAAATTACAATTTTTATTTCTTTATAGGGTGTCCTGTCGAAGGGATGAGCTAGTGGTGGGCCAAACATGCTCTCTTGTTAGCCAGCCACCTATGTCAAATGAAGCCTCTTAGAATATACCACTCATCACTTAGCTTGACTTTGAGCCTTAACTTACTTTCCAACACTCGTGTAATAAGAAATTTAATGGTATCTCAATATATGTATTTTTTTTATTAGTTTTGCTAACTACTTTGCTTCTATTTCTAGTTCTCACTATGTAGCTTTTGTGTATCTCCCCTCCTCTCATGACAATGTGTCGAAATTTTTTTACTCTCTGCCATCCGTCGATGGAAGTTATTGTTTTCTCCTTCCCTTCTCCACTAGTTGTGGGCCCTTTATTTAGATGCTATGAACGTTTTAATATCTTTCCAAAGTTATGCTCCAATTGACTTCTGAATTTGGGGTTGCTCAAACTTACATGCCTATTCCTCTCAACTACAACCATGATCAGACAATGAAATCACTATTATAGAGGTAGGGGAGAAGTTGGCGGTTCATGTGCTAGGCTTCCAAAATATGTTTTAGATGAACATTTATATGTGCATAACCCTCGAGGAAGAGGCTTGAGTGGTGGGTGGTTTTAGACACTTAAGTTTTGGATAGTTTAGTCACCTATATTTCTCATCCCGAGAATACCATAGTTTAGAAAAATCATTATCTATACACAATAGATTTAAATTGGAAACACGAGACTATTCTCGGTAAGGTTCTAGTGGATTGCAAATAAGTAGGAGAACAAACTATTGTTAACTTTCATTATTTGAAGCTAAAATTGATAGATATTAACAGCCTCCTAGTGAAATTGGAAGTTGGTTGACATTGAGGAACTGATGGAGTTGCTCACTGCAAAAATGAGCCCTAGCCCATAAAGGTGGATAACTTTGTTCCTTCTTCATAATCGTATTTAATTTTTTCTATCTTGTTGATAAGATTTAAGCCTATGTCTGGCTTTTTTTGTTATGCTTCTGGCTAGTTTTCATGCTCCACTCAAAAAAATTTGTTTAGTCACTATGAAACAATATTAATATGTTTGGTATGTTTTCCCAATGCCAAGCCAAATATAGAAAGGGACTCTTAAACTATATAATTTTGTTGGAAAAGCATTGAAACTCTTACTTAAAAAAAAAAAAACCTATTTTTAGATAGTATATATATATATAATATATCAATATATATAATATATATATATATATATATATATATAATATATATATATATATATATATATATAATATATATAATATATAATTTGTAACACTCATGGTTTCACTTTGGAACTATCATGGGTTCCCATGGCTTAAAGACCCTATGTTAAGTTGGATTTCGAGTGAAGTTGATGTTATTTTCTTAGTGAATAATTTAGAACATCAACAGTCTAAGGTCTATCACATAGATGGATTCATTCTATTGCTAGAATGGGACAAGAAATCCTCTTGCATAAGAAATGGAATTATAGCTTTGTTATGTAAAAGCAATGTTTTCTCTCACAATTGCCTTGATAACATAGACTCCCTCAATAAATATAGTTGGATGGAAATCTCCGATAGTAATGCTAATAGGATTTATATATCAGTTTTCAATTTTCAACCTATAAACTCTACCTTCTTCAAGAAAAATAGTCTAGAAAATAATTGCCTTTATAATACCCTAGAATCAAATATCCATGATCTAAGAAATGAAGGTAATATCCTTTTATTATGACATTTAAATGCTAGAACTGCAATTAATCAAGCTATTATTCTAAGTATTGAATCTAGCACTAATTTTCTCTGGCTAAATGTAGACCTTTATTTGGCTAGTAGATTCAAGAGAAACTTTGAGGACTAGACCAAGAATCTATCTAGTATCAAGTTAATCTAACTTTGTAGTTCCCAAGACCTTATAATTTGTAATCGCGTTACAAAGTGGCCAAATTTCAGACAAATGAATTGTATTCATGGGAATGGGAGTAGTGTCATGGACTATGTGATATTTTATATTCTTGCCACGAACCAAATTATAAATTTTGAACTCTTAAATGACCATAAGCCTAACTCTAACCATAGACCTTTGTCCATAACTATGAGATTTTACACGCACACTAGCCACATGAAAAATAATTATGATAGAAAAATGTGCCTTTTCTTGGACAAAAGTAAAATGGAGCTCTTCTTAAATGATTTAATAAGATATTTAAACCTTTTAAATTACAAGTATAACATTGATCACCTCTATCAAAATTTTATTACAACCATCTCCATTACTAATGACATGTTATCTACTGAGGTGACATATAAGAAGTACCAACCCTTTGTACGATAATGAGTGTAAAGTTCATAGAATGTTTATTAGGGTGATCCTAGTGAAAAATTAAAATTTGATAAGATAAATGTTTACAAAGCTCTCATTAAAAGAAAGAAAATATGCTATATAAATAGGAGACAAGAGTAGCTACTTTACTGTTCTGAATTTGATCCCAAAATGTTTTGGAGGAAAATTCCAGTTCGTAAATCTAAAGAAAATAATGTGATTCCTTTAAAGAATTGGAATACCTAGTCCAAAAACCTTTATGAGTCCTCTAATTATAGAGAAACATATGCTCCTATAAAGGATACTATTATTTCTTTGGAAGACATTGAATTTAGGGTTAAGAACCTCACTAGTGGGAAAGCTAAGGATATTGAAGACTATCAATATTGAAATTTTAAAATGAAAAGGCTTGTCCTCAACCCTCAGTTAGACAAGATCTTCGATTTGGAGGTGAAACAAGGATTTCCTAAGCTTTGGATGTAGAGCCTTACTATGCCTACCTTTAAAGTGAACATAAAATAGTTCCCTTTAATTACAGTACTAATATTATCAACCACATTTTAGCCAAGATATAGGGAATTAATTGGAAAATAAGATTAGCCTATGAATTAAAAACCATGGTAAAATAGCTATAGGAAAAGTTGTATTTAGTAGACATGATTAGACTGTTGACTATCTTATTACTCTCAGGATAATAATGGAAGAGTTCCACAATATTAATACGAACCTCTTCTATTTTCCTAGGATAAAGTTATGGAAGATGTTGGAGGAGCTAATGGTTTCTATAGAGTTGAGTGTTGTTGTGAAAAGGTTGTACACGAATTCTATTTCCAAGTTTAAGATCATCGAGGGTCAAAATAAATTAATTTTAATATCGAAGTGAAGGAAGGGTGTCCTAATCTGTTACACTATTTGGTATTTACATTAATAAGACTGAATATAATTTACAATATACATGGTGTCTTGGCATCATGCTCACTAGTATTGTCATAACTCTTTACCTTTTTATTTTCAGGATTTTTCTTTTCCCTGTGAGCCACGACACTCTCAACAATCAACTAAGAATCCTCTAAACCTTTTGTTTTAATATGGGTATGACTGTTAAGAGTTGCAAGAGTAAATTCTTGGTAATTAAATTGAAAAATATCACCTATGTCATTTTCATTTATAATAATATCTACTTGGAGGAATTTTCTTCATACAAATATTTGGGAATTGACATTAATCATCAGCCGAATTAGGATTACAACATCCAAAAAAGGATAAATGGATAGGACAGGTTGGTATGGGCTTGAAAAAAAGTATAAGTCAACAAATGTTTATATTTCAGATTAAAAAAGAGTTCATCTTTCTAACTCTTTTCAACCCTCTTTACTTTATGTGGATGTAAGGTTTGAGATTATAGTATGTCCAGAGAATCCTGGAAGAAGACTAACTAAATCAAATATCATTTTATAGCCTATAACCTAAAGATTGAAGGATGTACTCCCTACCCCATCCTCTTGATTGAAACCAACATTTCCCCCATTGAAAGCATGGATATAACTAGGTGTATCATGTATAAGAAGATGGAAGCTAAGACAATTCCTAAATTTGTTTCTAACTCTATCAAAAACCTCCACCTTCAACTCAAACGAGGATTTGATAATGAGACCCAATATTAGCTACACCATTGGGGGATAAAGGAGGAGATATATGTTTAGAATAAGGATAATATTAAAACTCCTATTAATTCCAAATCTAAGGAGAAGTTATGGAGTGATAAATAATTAGAGAATAAAAGGAAACTAAGATATTAGAAGAAGGCAATCAACCCTAATCTTGAAAACCAAAAATTATATATATATATTATAATATATATATATATATAATATATATATATATATATATAAGACTAACGGTAAGAAAAAATGAAAATTGCTATGATGAGGATTAATTATCATGAGCTTTATATTGAAGCTAAGAGTTGGTCTACTCTCAAAATATCATGGGGATAAAGAGTTTGTCACCCATGCAATACTAAGAATGTTAAAGATGAAAAATACTTTCTCTTAGATTTCCTAGCTTATATTCAAATCTACTATAATTTTGAATGTATGTGTCATAATAAAAACCTTCTTGACCTATTCAAAAACAAAAATATGGTGTTTTGGGAACACTTCTCTCACTTCTCTTTAAGTATAAAAATATCATGTTAAAGAATTTTGATTAATTTCATACCTTCATAATTATCATCTATATTATATATCAATTATCATCATAATTATCATCTATTATAATTTAAGAAACACATTCTTTATAAAATTATCACAGATGCTTACTTTATTAGCTATATATTGTTTTATTTTTCCCACCATCTTCTTATGGTTAGAACGTTGTATATACTACAAAATTTCTTAAGAGTTTAATTAAATGTATACATGTTATATGTCATATTATTCATCATTTTTGTAATATATTTATTTTGAGAAACACTTTTTGAACTATTATTATCATAGAAAAATATTTACCATTACATATTTTTGTTAATGACACAGGAGCATCTAACTATATCTATTCACCTTGACCTAACTGGTCAAAATCATTTACCAAAGATGGTTGGTCCTCCTAATTTTCTTTAATTATTTGTCTGTAATAAGTTGTTAAGATTGCCAAGTTGGAAATGAACCGATTGAATTTGTTAGCCTATGTGTTTTATAGCCCAATAAATTAGGGATTGATTTGTTGGAGGATTCGAATGGGATATGGTTGTAAATCCCTTAGAATAAGGATAATGAGTATAGAGAGAATGGGTAGGCGTTGGGAGCACCCAAATTCAATGTTGATTAGGCCATTAAGGACAAGAGTTATCTCTGAGTTTTAGTTTTTTGATACACAATTGATTAAGAAAAATATTTGTATCTGACATCACTTTATGTTGATAAATAAATATGTAAGTTTGGTTTTTTGTGTTGAGGGTGGATTTTGGTCGTTAGAATTTGTTGTAAGTTTTTTTCCACCAATATAGATCTGGCATGAAAAGCGCATAGAGGGGACTCTAAAACACTATTGGGAGTAGTCTTTCTGGAGGTTACGTTGAGTTAGCTCGTCTATGTGAGTTGGGTATCCAGATCTGTTTAACAAATCATGAGATATCCAGTGCTTAAGGAATCAAACATTCACACTCAATGGAGTCTGTTAGATTTACAATTTCATTTGTGATTCTTTTGATCATATCCACCACGTTCGTTGCATCTTCTGAAACAAAGCCCGCCGGTGCTCTTTCTCCTTCTCTTGAAATGGAGTTCAGAGGAGCTCCCGTGTCCTTCGTTCCCATAATGGGTCCACCATTTTTTGCTTGTATCAATGCATATCTCACTTGGCTGTGAAGATCACCGGCAATATTTAGAGTTTGAAGAGGTAGATGATAGCTTGTATGGAAGCCATTAGCATGGTTTTTCTATTTGTTTGTATTTCCTCATATTTTGAGGGGGAAAAACTGTCTGCAACATATGTTTATTTTGGATTTTTAAGTTTAATACTATTATAGAAAGAGGATCTTAACCTCTTGTGAGTTGAGGAATGTAATTTAGCCTTGGTAGGCCATCATTTGGTATCGGAGCACAAGAATAAAGTTGTGCTATTAGAACTTGAACAAATATGCCACCCAGGAGAGGAGGTCTTGGCATAGGTAAGGGGAGACCTATTCCCAATGCAGTGCTTCTTGAGGAAATTAGAAATATTCTCACAAGAATGGAAGCAATGGAAACTGCTAACAGGAGAGCCCCTAATGAGAGAGATGCTAATGGCAAATAAAAATATTTTAATGAAGAAGAAGATGAAGAAAGTGAATCAGCCAAAGTTCTCAAGGCATTGGAAAAAGAAAGTGGAAGACGGAAGGTATAAATACCTCTGTATGAAGGAAAATAGAATGTGGAAGAGCTCATGCATTGCATCAGTTCATTAGATAAGTATTCAGACTTTGAGGAGGTTGAAGCTAAAAAGAAGGTGAAATTTGTAGCTACTAGATTGAAAGTTCATGCAGCCATCTGGTTGAATGAGCTACAAATATCCAAACAAAGGAAGGGAAAACTCAAGATTAAGCAGTGGGATAAAATGGTGAATAAATTAAAAGGTAAATTTATGCCTAAAAAATACTAATTAAACCTTTTTGGACAGTTACAAAACTTAAGACATAAAGGGATTAATGTCAAAGAGTACACATAGGAGCTTTACAAGATGAGCATTAGATCATGGCATGCTGAAGATGACATAGAAAAGGTAGCCAGGAATATCATTGGCTTGAGATATGACATATAGGATGAAATCAATATGCTAAGTATGAAGACAATTGAGGGTGCCTATGATGCATCTTTGAAGCCAGAGGAGAAAATATTGAGAAAACAAAGTCAAAGAAATAGAGGTAAAGGTCCAGAAAGAGGAAGAGAAGCTTCCAGATGAAGATTCTAAAATTCTCAAAATGAAGCAGACGGTTAAAGTAATCGACCATCACATAGGGGAGACTTTGGTAAAGGAAGAGTTGGAATGAGAGGAAGAGGTCGAGGAAGAGAAATATTATGCTACACATGTGGTGAATTTGGACACATGTCATGGGACTATCGCAAAATAAACCATCAAATCAAAGGAATTGAAATATAGTTGAGACAGAAGAAGAAAACCCTCAGGTCAAGGAGAAAGAAGAGCCGCATGGGGTGGGAGAGTATTTATTTTTAAAAAAATTGTTTCTTAAGGAAGAAAAGGAAGGAAATGAACTAGATCAAAGGAAAAGTCTATTCAGGACTGTGTGCAAGTCTAAAGAGAAATGCTGCAAGGTTGTGATTGACAGTGGGAGAACTAACAATCTTGTCTCCACAAAGATGGTAGGGAAATTCGGGTTGGTTGAGATGGTACTACCTACTCCCTACAAAGTGTCATGGTTGCAAATAGGACATCATCTCTTGGTGAGATAACAGTGTAGAGTGGAGATACGGATTGGTACATATAAATATGTGGTATTGTGTGATGTAATTCGAATGGATGTGTGTCATATATTTCTAGGAATACCTTGGTAGTTTGATAGGAAAGCCATTCATGATGGTAGAAGAAACACAGATACCTTAGAGAAGGATGGGAAGAGGCACACATTATATCCTTTGAATGATGAAGGGAACAAAGGAGTGGCTCGAAATAATTTTTTGATGCTCAGTGGAAAAGAGTTGTTGTGTGAAGTCAAAAAGTAGAAAGGAATGCATTTTCTTGTTGTTGGTAGACCTAAGGTAATTTTGACTTATACTAATTTATATAATCTTCCTGTGGAAATTAAGAACCTGCTAAATGATTATGTCGACATTATTGTTGATGAATTTCCAAATGCATTTCCACTGATTAAAAGTATTAGCCATCACATATATTTAATACCTGGTGAGAGTTTACCAAATAAAGAAGCACATAGGATAACTCCTTAGGAAAATGAAGAAGTTGGAAGATAGGTGCAGGAGTTGTTGGATAAAGGGATGATAAAGGAGAGCTTAAGTCTATGTGTAGTACTAGCGGTGCTCAGTCCAAAGAAGGGTGGTGAATAACGCATGTTCATTGAATATAGAGTGATAAATAAGATGACTATCAGGTACATATTTCCCCTACCATGTATGGATGATTTGATGGATTCCTTCAGTGAGTCAAAGTATTTTTCTAAGATAGATTTGAAGATTGGATATCATTGAATAAGGATTAGAGAGGGGGATGAATGAAAGACTGTATTCAAGACTAATAGTGGGTTGTTCAAATGGTTATTGATGCCTTTTGGACTCACTAATGCACCAAGTAAATTTATGAGACTGATGAATGAGGTCTTAAAATAATATGCTGGAAAATTTGTGATAGTTTATCTTGATGATATTCTAATTTTTAGTTAGAGTAAACAAGAGCATCTAGAGCATCTTAAGCTGTTTTTGAATACTTTCCAAAAAGAGAAGTTGTTGATAAATTTAAAGAAGTGAAATTTCTTGAAGAAAGAGCTTGTTTACCCAGGATTTGTAGTCTTAGAGGAAGGTTTGAACATGAATCTAGAAAAAATACAAGCAATTTTGAATTGGTCAACTCCAAGGAGTGTATTTGAGGTAACAGGTTTTAATGGTCTTGCAAGTTCTTATAGAAAGTTTATTAGAAGCTTTAGTTAGATATGTGCACTGATAGTTGAAACAATAAAGGAAATAAAACAAACATTTAAGTGGATAGAGGCAATAGCCAAAACTTCCAACTAGTGAAAAATAAGATGACTGAAAAACTTTTTTTAGCACTACCAAGCTTTGATAAAACCTTCCAAGTTGAGACTAATGCTAGTGGGATAGAAATCAGAGTTGTACTAAGCCAGGTGTTGGGCAACAAATCCCCCCACAGCGTGTTTTTGGGGCTTAAAACCCGATTTTTGGTCAATGTAATGTAAAGACTCCGCGAAGTATGAACGTGGAGCATGAAAGTCTAGGATGAGTCATAGGGTTGTCTGCCCTAAGAATGGTAAAATAATGTAAAGTTGTGTCAGCCTACCCATGGTTCGCAGACCATGGGATTGTATAAATAGAGTGAGGCTCTAAGTGTAAAGATAGTTTTGTAAAACAGAACTAATAGATAGATGCGAAGGCATGGTTAGAGTGTAGAGTGAAAGTTTAAGTGTATTGGGTCATAGTAGTAGGAAAAGGCTCTACACCTGAGTGTGCAAAGGCCTAGTAGAGTCCGCAACTGAGTGCACAAACCCCTACAGCTGAGTGCGTAGGGTGGGGTTGGGTTTATAAGTGGTATTGTATTTGGAACTGAAAGTTAATAAAGAAGACTATTCTGTGCATCTATTTTGAATCCTTATTTTGATGTTATACATTGCTGTGACACTATTTATTTACTGCATGCACTAGAGAAATACTCGTATGAATGCTTGTATGTAAATTTAATCTAGGTAATCTACTAAAGGAGATGAATAAAGGAAAATTTGGGTAAATAACACGGGTTGCGCTACGACTAGAAGTGCGCGAAGATAATATCACAGGGCGTGGGGTGCCCGTAGGTGTGTGTAGCATAGTAAGTGTGCAGGTTCGGACTGTGAACCTCCAGAAACTTCATCGAGATATCCCTAGGGTGCATAAACATGGTTTTAACACCCTTGATATTACTTTGGGTGAGACCTCAGTCTACGCTCCACAGACTGTTGCTGAAAGGGCCAGTAGTACAGAGATTTGCTTGGATAAATCACTTCTGAACCTGGGTCAGGCCCCACATAGCCAACAAATGGTTTCGTTGCTAGGACCGAGATCTACATAAGGGATGTCTGATGTCATGCCATTGGAACCCAAGAAGGAAAGAAATTGAAGAGTGGTTGAATAAGAAAATTCACGAGTTCACGACACAGTGAAATAGAACTCCGCAAGTATCTGAGAAAAAGTGGTTGGATCACTACATGTATATGAAAATCCATGATATTTTCTTTGCAGCCTTTCCTTCTGAATTGTATAAGTAGATCGCGAGGTTAGCCGATAGCTAGGGAAGTTGTAGGCTCAACAAACCAATAGTGTGGACTCTGGAATTAGTGAGCTACATCGAAGCAGAATGATGTTTTCTCAAGGGACCGCAAGGTAAGTATATTAAATCCTTGAATACCTGGATTAAGATGCTGTTATGTAAAAAGAGGGTCATGAGAATACATTAATGATTGGGACAACACAGAGTGAAAAAATCTACAAAAGCAGTGAAGAGTTAGAAAACAATCCCTTAATTTCACCTTCGCGAGAGAGTGAGGAAGAGCTTGGTAAGGTCTCTCCAAGAAGCGCAGTCAGTTTGATAAGGCAACGCATTCCGCGGTTACCACCCCCACCAATGCCACCTCCCACTTCACCTCCCTCACCTCCATCTCCACCCACTCCACCTCCACCACCCCCACAGTTCAACATGGCAAGTGCAATCAAACTACCTGTATTCAGAGGAGTAGGGAATGAAGACCTGGACCAATTTTGGTTCGTGGGAAGAGCAGTATGCGAAGTGCAAGGTGTCACGGACGAAAATATTAAGAAGGCTACATTGGTGAGCACGCTACAGGATCGTGCATTGACATGGTATATCAAGCACTCTAATGACCACTCAAATGCAGGGATAACAGAGATTCATAATGTGTTGAACAGAGAATTTAGCAAGCCAAAATCAGAGACACAGTCAATGATTGGGTTTAAAGAGATTGCAATGCTTCCAAGCGAGATCACATGGGATCTGGACCAAAGACTGAAGAGTACGATCTGCGAGGCCAATATGATGCTAACATATGCACAATATGACGCATGGTTTGTGGCATCTCTGACACTACACTTGAGGATGACACTATCATAATAGAAACTTTCCACCCAGGCCAAAGCATTGAAAATGGAAATGAGGTTGCATGAGGCCCTGATACAAGACCATGGGTTGGGAGTTCAACAAATCCACGCGCAACTATAGAATCTATGTTTGGAAATGCAAAGTTTGAAGTAGGATAGGGCACCACGGCCAGATGAGTGCGAGGAAGTATGTTGCATAAAATGAAAAGGCTAGGGCCATGACAAGGAACATTGTCTAGTATTCGTGAACTACTTGGCAAGAGCAATGTCATTGAGACTAGAGGCACAGATAGGGCTAAGTGCAACACCCACGTTATGGTGCATGATCTGTTAGATAGGAGAAAAACACATGATGGATAATTGTCATTTGTTGCAGAAGTCTACATACACTCGCCAGCAGTTGTTTTGTAATTTCTGCAGGTTGGTAGGGCACAAGGAGTACACTTGCCATGGCTATGAGTTAATGATGGATCGGACCCCAACCTATAGGATGCAGACAGAAATGCGAGCCCTTGACCCAGCTGCGAGGATGGTGTGCGCAGAATTTCACGGGTGAGGTCGAGGACGAGGAGCAATGGGATGAGGAAGGGGCCACGGATAGTTAACTTGTCACAATTGCGGAGGACCATGGTAGTATGCCTGCAATTTTACTAACCCGACAAGGATATCCTATTTGTACCTTTCTTAGTTTGATCATGAAACAATAGATTTTCCTATGCTGATCACACAGATGTGCGAAAAAGGGGCATTCCAGCCTCCTCCGACTCAGAATATACAAATGATGAGGGCTAAACCATGCGAAGAAGACCTGAATGTGAACATGATGCTGAGAAACGGTGCGACTATGGGGGAGGATAAGGAGAAGCAGCCCGAGGAAGATACATGGGTTTGCAAGACTCCTACAAAGCAACCTGAGTTTGACATAGAACGGCGAAGGAGATGTTCATGGAAGCTAAGAAGAGCTTTGTGGAGGCCTCCACATCAGGTAGTAAGGATCAGCCAGAGCCAAGAATGGATCCTTCAATGCCTACTACCTTTCTGGAGACTTGCATGAAACTAATACGCGCCAACAAGGAAGATAAGGGACTACAGGAGCTGATCACCAGGTGCACAGGGTCAGGAGAACTACACGTAGTTTGGAAATTGGGAAATCATGCATTGCGCACTGTCATGTATGGAGTCATCAACCTGAAGAAATAGAAGATAATATTCGAGAAAAAGTCACTATGCGTAGTAGTCCCACTAGACCCAGCTAAAGGAGCATGCTACACTGAACCTGTGCACGATAATGATAGTGATGATGAGCTGGATTGTATTTACAAGATAACTACATGAGACATGGATCGAGTGAATCGGATTGCAAATTGGTGAATCTCGTGGGAACGTGAAAGCTCCCGCACTTCAGATTCATAAGAAAAAGTAGAACAATAGTAGAATCAGTTGCATGAAGTGACAATGCTGAATTGCAACATGATTGTTAGATCACTGTGTTGCATGACATCAGAGGCAAGGGAACTGGCGAAAGCGTGGTACTCGAACAACAACGGTTTGATATGTTAAGGTCATCATTGCGCGCAATGCCCGCACGATGGTGGGGTACACATAAGGGAAATTTTGAGGACTGGCGTGGATGCAGAAGGATGATGCACTTGTGGTTTGGAAGCCCATAGGCTCGAATGAGATTCGGGAAGCCAGGACAAAGTAGCTTGCGCACCCACCTATGTCGATGGGTATAGACGTGTGCTATGCAGCTCACACAAAACCACCCGAAATTAAGGATCGAAAATCGGAACAGGATGCAGTAGCAGGAAAAGAAACGTACGCCACAAACGTTCCACGTAGAAGCATTCAAGAAGGTATGCGGAATCCTGAACAGGGTTCACCAGGCGAGATGAACTGATTGGGGCCTACGCGTACCAGCGGTCGAATGGGCCTATAGGGACATGTGCAAAAACCTGAGCATGGAAATGATTTCGAAGCCCACAAGCAGAGTTGAGACCATAATGTTGGAGGAAAGGATTCCTAATGCAACAACTCCCATAGTTGGGATGGTACACGAAGAACCAGACAAATGAATTATACAGCTATGCAAAGGGGAACATATGTGGCTTCAGGAATCCATTCGGTGAGGGAACTGCAAGCTTCGCTAACTCGAAGAAGATCAGGTACTTCTGAGGAAGAAAAGCAGGTTACTAGACGCAAAAATCAATAGACTGGAAACCGATATCACACAAGCATGTTGTGACGAGGAACTAAGAATGATAAGGCAATATATGGGCAACCATACTACTACATTAGAAGGTAGCCACTAAGAATTTGTGGCTTTGCTACCATGGCTGCAACTGCACCTTAGCAGACAAGGTAACCAATGGAGTGCACCGCATAAGGAAGGATGTGAGGCATTGACTGTCGTGAGGGCAATTGATGAGTGCCCACAAGTTAGGCTGGAAAGTGAATTAAAGCCTCACACAGGTGGTGAAACCACCTGACTATCCGTATGGAGCATAGTCTCAATGCTCTAACCAGTTGAAAGAGAGCACAGAACTATCAAAGAGTCTGTATGGGAGCTGCATGATAAGGACGTTGCATGCAGGATCAGTATGTCATAGGGTTCGTGGCCATGCATAGGGGGTTGTGCTGCCACCTGGGTAGGCTGAAAAGTGACCATTGGCATCACTGTTCATGACAAGATGACCAATTTAAGGCAATGAGGAGCGGGCGAGGGGTAATTAAAACATGAAGTGAGAACTAGATTTGGGACAATGTGCCACCAATCTTGCATTAATGAGCCAAATGAGGGGGGAATGGTTGAGTTTGATTTTTAAAAATCCTATAAATCATAGGTGGCTATCCACCGAGCAACCCTTGGCATTTTGAGAATACAGTTGTTGCGCTATCAATTAGGTATGGACCTTAAGAATTTGGAGGCTTTGAGAACAAGTTCAGTGTTTGAGACATTGCCGAAGGAGACACGGGACTTCCTGAACAAAATAATGTCGACAACTGAGGGAGCTATGTAGAGCCCCACATCATCGGTGGGGAATGCAATGGAAATTCCTAAATTGCCCCAGACATTGAAGCCCAAAAAGGATCCATAGGTAGTAGAACTGGTCTATATGTCTTTGCAAAATCTGCAGTTTGGTAAACTGTCTATGGAAGACAAGGGTAAGACTGCTAATATTGAGACAGATGATGATGAGGAGGATCTCTAGGTGTTCGTAGAAGAGATCGAGGCAGATGAAGAAATGGAGGAAGACATTCAGCCAGTGCACGTTGTAGCAAAACTGCCCAAGTATGTCCCTCTGCGGAAAGGGAGAGTAAGAGTACCCAAAGATTTGGATGTCGTTAAGAGCGCACTCCGAACCCCGCTCCTCCCAAATGAAATTCTATTTGAAGGACCATTTCTGGGCCATGTGCTCACGATGAAATTTTAAGATTGGGACCTTCTAGACAACAAAATGTTCCCACATTTGGAGACTAGCCAACTCATGAAACAGAGCAAGGAGGGGTCAATTAGAACACTAGAGCCACATAAATGGCTGCACGGTCTGGAGGAGGCTGGGCTACTCCACCTACTACAGATTCCACACTTTCATTAGGCACCAATCACGATCTTTGTCATTAGGCAACTGCTTTGCCTAATGTACGATGGGTACTTGTGGCTGGAGGCATCTATTCCTATCACAACAAAGCTTATCCATAGGATTTCTTGGCTTCCCTATACTGGAAGGGACCCCATGGAAATTGCTGGCAAAATCGGAGATTTGGCACTCGCAAAGGCCATGAAGGAAAAATACAAGTTGGGAAAGAAGTAGAGAGGCTACGTAATCAATAGCATTCAAGACAAAGGGGTGCACATAGCCACCTAGTTGTTGGCCAGGAAGGTGATGAGAAAATGTCATGGCAACGAGGTACCAGCGATGGTCATCGCGCTGGCCAAACAATGTGCAGAGGGGGTACAGTTCAACTCTACAGAGTTCGTTTGCGAAGAGTTTCTAATGAACTGTAAGGAGGCCCAGGAGCAGGGTAAGAACTACAACTACGCATGGGTTATCTTATCCATCTTGTAGATTGCAAGGGGAATTGCCTAAGGACAATCAGTTTCATCCTCTTGAACAAGACTTACTAGAGACGGAAAAATACGCATCGCTCTGGGTGACAAAGGACGCCATGTGAATCTGCGAGACCAAGATATTCTGGATATTCATGGAGGCAAGCATCTAGATGTGGATTAGAAAAAGGCCACGCATATCCCCCACAATGTATGATAGTCTACAGAGCTTTGCAGACTTTAAGGAAAATATGCACAATGTGTATATCAAGGCACGAAAGGATTCGGAGTGGAACTAGACCAAACTCCCTTTCATCATGATTAATGATGTTGTTTTCACTGTGCTTGACTCATGGCCACCCAAGTGGCACACCCCAGATCTGGTGGTGCGCGATGGGACAAAAATACAAAAACAAAAGCATGCCACAAAGCTATTGGCACTGCAGAAGCGCAACGAGCAGTTTGCCAATGAGGTAAGGGCTTCCCATGAGGCAGTGAAGGCCACCGCAGAATGGACCAAGGCCGTCGAAAAAGCAGCAACAGCACCAGCCACCAGGGCCACCACGACATAGGAGGAGAGAGGTCGGACCTAACCACAGGACAGGCAATAGGCGACACGGTGGAAGGCACGGACCCAAGCATGACACTTACACAACCAAAACGACCATGCGGTATAGAACAAACAGGGCCATGGAAGAAGAGAAAGGCTTCTAAACCAGATGATGAACCCATTACACTAAGAGAGGGTGACCTATACGACATTGGTGAGACAGTTCATGAGGTCACCAAGGAAGTGTTTCAGGAAGAAATGACAGAGGAAGAAAATTTGTTGGGGGCCCTTAAGGCGTAATTGCAAGAACTTTAGGTGTGGCCCCCACAAGAAGGAACGGTAGCCACCTACAGTGCCATGGGTACATTGGCAACAGAGCAGTTGTTGCAGGCCATAATAGCTAACACCATCATGCTGCCAGAAGGAGCACTGATAGTAGAAAACATGGAGGATAGAGCCACAGTTGGTTGGATCAAGGGAGTTGGCCTAAACATGGCCACCCTTCTGCGGGATATATTATACCAGCTGCAGGATGGAGCAACAGCAGAACTCCGTGCTAGGGAAGGATGCACAATGAAAATGCTCAGTGAACAGTGAATCAACCTTGAGCAGCTTAGCCTACAACGCGATGAAGTGCTACTGCAGAATCAACAACTGGAGCAGATAGTAGAGGAACCATGTCACCACGCCCTAGAGCTAGAAATTGCGACAGACCTACCAATCGAAGTGTGAATTCACAAATTGGCCAATGGATTTCATGAGGCAAAGGAGGTAGCAACGAGGATGCAGCTGGACCTCAACCTTTAAATTGCTGAACTGTGACTAAAGGTGCAGTCATCCATGCCCCCAGAAGTTTGGGAACAATGCGCTGACACTATCTAGAAGGGGTCGTAGGAAATAGGATAGACAATGGAGACCTGTACAACTATGTTGAAAGAATACTTCGTGGTCCTCACTTCCTTACAGAAGGACCCCACCATACAACACTTGGAAACAGAGGTGCAGGAGCTTCAAATGCAATATGATAGTGTGCGCGGGATGGCGCAGACAATGGTCCTGACCCAGCAGCTCGAAAAGCTACAATAGGTGACCGCATTGATGGAACAAGTGGATGTCGCGCCGATAGTGAGCATTCAGCCGAGCGAGTAGAGCAAATCCAGCAGATGGCAGAGTAGTGCACTGCCGACCTTCACGTAACCCATACACAGTTGGAAGGGCTCTATGCCAGAAGCACTGTACAATGACTTGGGATGAGTCATAATGATTGTGTTGGGGGCCTGTTGGGCAATGGATCCCCCCACAACATGTTTTTGGGGCTTAAAGCTTGTGTTTTGGTCAATGTAATGTAAGGATTCTATGAAGTACAGACATGGAGCGCGAAAGTATAGGATGAGTTATAGGATTGTCTGCCCTAAGAATAGTAAAATAATGTAAAGTTGTGTCGGCCTACCGATGGTCCGCAGACAATGGGATTGTATAAATAGAGCAAGATTCTAAGTATAAAGATAGTTTTGTTAAGCAGAAGTAATAGATAGATGGGAAGGCATGGTCAGAGTGTAGAGTGAAAGTTGAAGTGTATTGGGTCGTAGTGGTAGGAAGAGGCTCTGTAGCTGAGTGTGCAGAGGCCTAGTAGATTCCGCAGCCGAGTGCACAGGGTGGGGTCAGGTTTGTAAGTGGGATTGTATTTGGAATTGAAAGTTCATAAAGAAGACTATTCTATGCATCTGTTTTGAATCCTTATTTTGATGTTAGACATTGTTGTGAGTCTATTTATTTACTATGTGCACTAGAGAAATACTCGTACAAATGCTTGTATGTAAATTTAATCTAAGTAATTTGCTAACAGAGATGAATTAAGGAAAACCAGGGTAAATAACATGGGTCATGTCGTGACTAGAATTGCGTGAAGATAATATCATAGTGCGCAGGGTGCCTGCAGGTGTGCATAGTGCAGTAAGTGTGCAGTTTCAGACCGCGAACATTCGGAAACATCATCAAGACATTCCTAGGGTGTGGAAACCTAGTTCCAACAACCACGCATACTACATCAGGTGAGACCTCAGTCTGCGCTCTGCTGACTATTTCCAAAAGGGCCAGTAGTACTAAGATTTTCTTGCCTAAATCACTTTTGAACCTGGGTCAGGCCGCACATAGCCAACACCAGGAGAAGGGACCTATAGCTTATTTTAGTGAAAAGTTGAATGAGGCCAATCTAAAGTACTTATCCTATGATAAATAATGTTATGTTGATGTTTAGGATTTAGAAAAAGGAGGCATTACTTGTTGCCAAAAGAATTTATTTTTTATTCTGATAATCATGAACCGCAGTTCATAAATAATTAGCCAAAGTTTAGAAAAAAAGCACGTTAAGTGGGTGGATTTCTTACAAATTTTTACTTTTGTAATGAAGTGCGCAAGCGCTAAGTTAAATAAATTTGTTGATGCTTTGAGCTGAGTAAATTTGGTTGTGCAAGAGCTGAATATTGGAAATTTTGGATTTGAAGAAATGATTGACATGTACAAGGAAGATACAAATTTTAAATAAATATATATAGTTGTTCAAAATATTGTCATTTATAATAGAAGCCAATGGTTGGACTACATGATTCAAGGAGGTTTTTTGTTCAAAAACAAAAAATTATACATTCCTAAGTGTTCCACGAGAGAAGATTTGATTAAAGAAAAACATACTGGAGGATTTTATGGACACTTTAGATAGGAGAAAACATTCGCTCAACTGAATTCTTTATACTATTGGACAAAAATTGAAACTAATGTCAAAACGTTTGTTGGCAAATGTAGGATTTGTCAACCTGCCAAAGGAAGGAGCAAAAACACTGGGTTATATAAGCTATTACTGATACCGAATAGGCCTTGGGATGTAGTCAGCATGGATTTTGTTTTAGGTTTACAAAAGATTCAAAGAGGACATGATTCTATCTTTGTTTTTATAGATGTATTTTCAAAAATAGTTCATTCCACTGCTTGTAGGAAGACTAATGATGCAACTCATATCAGTAATTTGATTTTCTCAGAAATTGGAAGAATACATGGGCTCCTTATGAGTATTGTTTCAGAGAGGGATACTAAGTTCATGGGACACTTTGGAGGACTGTACTGAGGAAGCTAGGTACAAACCTTAGGTTTAGCTCAGTCTATCATCCTCAGATGGATGGGAAAACTGAAGTGGTGAATAGGAGCTTGGGAAACATATTAAGAAGTTTTTTTTATAAAAGTAAAAAATAGTGGCATTTATCACTTGATGAAGCTGAATTTGCTTACAATGATACTCCTAAAAGGAGTACATGAATGAGCCCATTTCAGATTATTTTTGGAATGCACCTTAGAGGAGTATATGAGCTTAGATATTTGGGAAGGCAAGAAATAAGGAGTGCAATGTTAGGATATTCTGACACATAGGATATAGTTAAGTATAACTTGGTCTATTGTAGAGTTAGGTAAAGTGTGTTTCTTTACTATGTACTTTTGTAACTTACAATCTGATGGTCACGATATGTAGTGATCCGACGGTTCATTCTCTCCTCGGTATTACCGACACTTGATCCGTGGCTTAACACCCGGTTGGTCCATGATCTCTATTTAAAGAGCATGGAGGGTCATTTGTAGGTTAACTGTTCATGAGAGAAGCTTATGTAAAATTTCATTCTTTTATTAATAAATTGCCTGAAGTGGCCGCCTTGGCTCAGGCCGTGGCCTGTTTCCTTCTTTGAGGGTTTTAACCACATCAAAAATACGGGTGTATTCATCTGTGATCTATTTGTGAGTGATGTCCTTTGGTGTCCTATCTAAGGAACTCACCCTGTAAATTCCTACATGGTATCAGAGTTATTTGAGGGCTGCGTCCGTTGGTGATCCAAATCTGAAGTTGGTAGAACTGCATTCGACTGTCGTTTCCTAGATCTACTATTTGTGACAACTTTCGGGCCGAGAGGACTGCTACGTAGCCCTAGCTACGTCATTTTTAAGATCTGGAGGTATATAGTGTATATTTGCAGTTTCTAGTTATTTTCTCTCTGTTTATTATTTCGGTTTATTTAGCTTCTTTTTTATTATCGGATCTATACCTTTCATTTCTACATATGCTCTTTGCCCTGTGACTCTATGTGATCTCGGCAAATCAGAGACAAAGAGGAAGGATTTTTCTCATGCGTATGCTCTTTTACGCTGCGCTTTAGTGTGATCTCGGAAAATCAGAAACATTGGGGAAAATATTTAGTTTCTGGGTAAAGCTAACCTCAAGCTGTAAGGCTTGTTTGTGTTTGTATGTCCGTGTTGGGTTTTGTGTTTTTTGTTTTGTAGGGAAAAAGAGATTTCTCAAGCAAGCACGCAACACAAAGCTTCAGTGACTAAACCCCCCCTCCCCAGCTCTCTCTCTCTCCTAAACTTTTAGTTTAGCTCACTTGGTCCAAAGCTAATTTATGAGAGTAGAGGTCTTGAGGTCAAGTCTCCTTTTTGAGCTTGGAAAGGGCGTGGATTTTTTTTACATTATCATTCATTTCCGTACATTCCCACACTTCGTCGGCATCTTCATCAACTTTTCTTCAAAAAGCCATAACTTCTTCATCCGGAAGCCATTTTCAGAGCCGTTTTTTTCAACCAGCCTAATTTTTTGAGATATTTCCATTAGAACACTTAGTTTCAGCATATATAGCTTCAGTTTCTATTAAAATGGAAAGTCCATGCCAAGTTTTTCTTGATAGCACCAACTACTTCCAATGGTGGTCCTACATTATGGATTTACTTAGAAGTAAAGGTCTTTACAGAATAGCCACAGGCCAAGAAACCAAACCAAAAGATGAAGATAAGGTAGCTAAATGGGAAAATAGGCAAGATGAAGCATGTGGGTTGACAGGGATGTCTATTTCTCCAGATCTTAGATTGCATATTGTAGAACTTGATACTCTTGATGAAGCATTGAAATAGATTACTAAAGTTTTTGGAATAAAAAATGAACATAGAGCCCATCAACTTGAAAATGAGTTGCTTACATTGGACCCCAATAATTTTTCTTGCATTGAAGATTTTTTGTCCAAGTTGAAGACCCTTAGACTTCTCTAGGAAGGTGTTAAGGTTAAGGAAGAAGATAGTAACCTTATCTATTCCAATTTTACTAAGTTGGGACCAGCATACTCTATGTTTGTTTCCACCTTCCATTCTACAAGAGAAGCCTTCATTTCTCAAGGACAAGACTACAAGTCCCCTTCCTTTGATTCTTTTTCTGATTCTTTAATAACAGAACAAGAAAAACTCTTACAACTTGGGTGTAAAAATCCTCTTACTGTGGAATCTCCGACCAAAGATTCAAAAAACTTGGTCTTCTTAATCTTGGAAACTCTTCTAAGAAAGCGTTAGCCACCCAGTAGCAACCAAATTCAAAGAATCCTATGAAGTTGTATCCTAAAAGGAATGGTCCTAAACCAAACAAGGGTCCTAAGCAATTTTAGCCTCAAAATGAAAAATCATTTCAACAAAATGATAAGGCAAATAAAAACAAAGGGAAGAAGACTGATAGACATTGCCACTTTTGTAATCGAGATGGCCACTTAGAATCCAAATGCTTTAAGAAGATGGAAGCCTTGGAAGCAGCAATGAAGAAGCATAACATCCATTTGGAGCACTTTTCAACTTCAACTTCATCTTCAGGATTGGCACTTTTTGCATGTAGTTGTCAACCATCTCGCTCTGGCTATGCACTAAATGTATCTTCTTCCTCTCATTCTCATGAGTGGCTCATTGATTCTGGAGCTTCTTATCACATGGCCAAAAACAAAGCCATGTTTTCTTCTTTAAATGATTGTAACACCAAAAATATATATGTTGGTGATGATAAATCTCTTAATGTTGTAGGGACTATAACTGTTCATATAGACAATGGTCAATTTAATGATGTATTATGTGTTCCAACCTTATCCTGCAACCTTCCATCTATATATCAGATAATTCATTCAGGTGAAGGTAAAATCGTTGAATTTTCACCTCATGATGTTGTAATTAAGGACGTAAGAGATCCTAGGCAGATTTTAGTTACTGGCATTGCTGATGATTCTACAAGGTTGTATAAGTTTCACAGCTTTGGGTCATCAAATCTTCCCTCGGTATTTCTTGCTCATAATGATGAAGTGAGCAAACTTTGGCATGAGCGATTTGGTCACTTAAACTATCGCTCCCTTCAGAATCTATGTAAAGAAAATATGGTGACGGGTCTTCCAATGGTATCTTGCAGAGATGGTGTTTGTTCCCGATGTGTACTCGGAAAACATCATTGGGATAGTTTTGAAAAACATGCCTCTTGGCACGCCTTAGCCCCTTTACAGCTTGTGCATAGTCATTTATGTGGTCCACTTCCAGTTGTTTCATTCTCTGGCTACAAGTATTTCTTAACTTTCATTGATGATTTCTCTAGACACACTTGGGTATACTTCTTAAAACTCAAGAGTGAAGTATTTAACATGTTCTTGGCCTTTAAGGCCTTTGTTGAAAACAATCTGGACCAATCAAATTCCTTAAGCTAAGAATCTGATAATGGTGGAGAAATATGTTTAACAACAAATTCATCAACTTTTGCACTGAGAATGGAATTCAAATGCAACATACTGTTCCATATACTCCACAAAAAAATGGTGTAGCTGAAAGGAAGAATCGCACCTTAAAGGAAATGGCCAATTGTATGCTTCAATCTAAATGACTTAGTCTTAATTATTGGGCAGAAGCAATTAACTGTGAAAAATACATAATAAATCACACACCTACTAAGGTTTTAAACAATATCACTGCAGAAGAAGCGTGGAGCTTAATTAAACCAGATGTAAGTCACTTTTGTGTTTTTGGAAGTGAAGCATGGGCCCATATTCCAGATGAGAAACATAAAGCTTTAGAGCCTAAGCATGAAAATGTATTTTTGTTGGATATTCTGAAGATGTCAAAGGATGTAGACTTATTCCACTTAAGTCCAAAAATGTTATCATTAGAAGAGATGTAAAGTTTGCTGAAAATATATCGGCCTACGAGCCTAGTTCGGCGGATGTGCCACCTCTCTCTATCTCTTCTATTTTTGAAAAAATTTCTTCTTCAGATGATGAAAGCGAGGATGACAATCCTCCCCCACCTTCTCAGGATCCTCCTTCAGCTCCTCAACTTCCAAAATGGGTCCGTGCTACTCGAGATGTAGCAGGTGATCTTGTCAGTGATCCTATAGATCAGCGACATACACATTCTCAGTTTGATAGAGCCTCTTCTTTACTGGCTCAAGCTTCAACGAATTATGATCCTGACACCTTTGCAGAAGCTTCAGGCCATCCAGATCGGGATGCAGCTATGAATGAAGAATATCGTTCATTATTGGCAAACGATACATGGGATCTTGTTCCTCTACCAAAGGGACGAAAACGCGTTAGATGCAAATGGGTTTATAGAACTAAGTATGGACCAGATGGGAAATTTGATAAACATAAAGCTCGTCTTGTTGCTAAGGGTTTTTCACAAGTTGAAGGCATTGACTATACTGAAACCTTCTCCCCTGTTGCCAAAATGAACTCTATCCACCTTGTTCTTTCCCTTGCTGCCTTTTTCAAGTGGGAAGTCCATCAGATGGATGTTAAATCCGCCTTCTTGCATGGGGACTTGTATGAAGAAATCTATATGGAATAACCCATTGAATTTATACAAACAAACTCCAGTCTTGTATGTCAGCTTAAGAAATCCCTTTATGGTCTCAAGCAAGCTCCTCGGGCTTGGTATGCCAAAATGGATAGCTTTCTTTTAGAATCTGGCTTTTCTAGGTGTCATTCTGACAACACTGTCTACACCAAGAAAGTGGGCAAGTCTCTTATCATTCTTGTTCTTTATGTTGATGATCTTATCCTCACTGGTAGTGATCCCAACCTTATCAACCATGTGAAGTCCAGCCTTGAAAAGAAGTTTGAAATGACAGACTGAGGACACCTGCGTTATTTTCTTGGTCTTCAAGTCTTGCAATCCAAGGAAGGTATTTCCCTTTCCCAATCCAAGTATGCTTGTGATCTTCAACGCCATTTTCACATGGAAGACTGTAAGCCAACTCCTTCTCCCTTTTAGTTTGGAGCTATACTTTCAGTCACTTGTACTTCCCCTGAAGTTGATGCTACCTTATACCATCAACTTGTAGGAAAAATTTTGTATCTAACCCATACTCGTCCTGACCTTTCCTTTGTTGTTGGTCTTATTGCTTGGTTTATGCAAAACCCACGTGAAAGTCATTGGAAAGTAGCTAAAAGAATACTTTGTTATGTTCGAGGTACAGTTTAGTTTGGAATTCATTACAGTGCCGAAACATCTCCTCTATTGGTTGGTTTCACTGATTCTGATTAGGTTGGTGACCCTGATGATCGGAAGTCTACTGCAGGTTATGTGTTCACTCTTAGTTCAGGACCTATTACATGGGCTTGCAAGAAACAAGGTGCCATTTCTCTTTCTTCAGTAGAAGCAGAGTATCGTGGTGCCGTAGAAGCTAGTAAGGAAGCCTTGTGGCTTTGTCAGGTCCTATCAGAGTTTGGCTTTCAGCAGCAGCATCCGACTACACTTTGGTGTGATAATCAAAGTGTCATTCAACTATGCAAAGATCCAGTACAACATCAGCATAGAAAGCACATAGAACTGCACGTGCACTTCATCAGAAAGCTCATTCATGACCATGTTCTTGAAGTGCAATATTGTTCAACAGATGATCAAGTTGCAGAGATCTTTACAAAGGCTCTCATAGAGGCGAAGTTTACTAAACTTCGATTTATGGTTGGAGTCCAAGAAGTTGTCACTAAGGGGGGATAGGCTCTAGTGCCTGCTTCCTTCTCCTATTGTGTCATATTTGTAAATCCTTCAATCCTATCCCAAGTTGTTCTTAAGGGGGGATGTTAGGATATTCCGACACATAGGAATAGTTAAGTATAACTTGGTCTAGTATAGAGTTAGGTAAAGTGTGTTTCTTTACTATGTACATTTGTAACTTACAATCTGACGGTCACGATATGTAGTGATCCGACGGTTCATTCTCTCCTCGGTATTACCGACACTTGATCTGTGGCTTAACACCCGATTGGTCCATGATCTCTATTTAAAGAGCATGGAGGGTCATTTGTAGGTTAATTGCTCATGAGAGAAGCTTATGTAAAATTTCATTCTTTTATTAATAAATTGTCTGAAGTGGCCGCGTTGGCTCAGGCCGTGGACTGTTTCCCTCTTTGAGGGTTTTAACCATGTCAAAAATACTGATGTATTGATCTGTGATCTGTTTGTGAGTGGTGTCCTTTGGTGTTCTGTCTGAGGAACTTACCTCGTAAATTCCTACATGTAAAGGCTGAAGAATTTGTAGAACATATGCAAAAATTTTAGGAAGATGTCAAGAAAAGGTTGCAAGAGAGAAACATAAAGTATAAACAAAGGGTTCATGTGAAGAGAAGAGAAAAGGAGTTCCAAGTTGGTGATTTAGTTATGGTTTACTTAACGAAAGAAAGATTTCCTGTAGGAACTTATAACAAATTAAAAATGAAAAAGATAGGACCATGGAGAATTTTTAGGAAGTTTTATGCCAATGCTTATGAGATAGAGTTGCCAAAAGGAATTAGAATATCTGCTATATATAATGTTGTATACCTATACCTATATAGTGAAACAAAAGCTAAATCACAAGATGAACCTCAAGATGAGGAAGTTGAAACTCTAAATTGGGAGGAACAAATGCCAAAGACAATAAAGAAAGAAGTGGGAGAAGTGTTAAAGAAGAGAGTGACAAAGAAGACTAGAAGAAAAACATATTATCATTATCTAATCGAATGGAAGGGATATCTAATTAAAGATGCTAGTTATATTACAATAGCAGAGTTAAAGAAATATCAAATAAATCATAAAGTTTTGATGGAACATTGTTTTCTCCCCTAAGAGTCTGATGCAATAGCATCTAACTATATTGATTCACATTGACCTAAACAGTCAAAACCATTTACCAAAGAGAGTTTGTCATCCTAATTTTCTTTAATTATTTGTCTGTAATAAGTTGTTAAGATTGCCAAGTTAGCAATGAACTGATTGAATTTATTAGCCAAGGTGTTTTATAGTCAAATTAATTAGGGATTGATTTGTTAGATGATTCAAATTGGATATGGTTTTAAATCCCTTCGAATAAGGAAAATGAGTATAGAAATAATGGGTAGGCCTTGGGTGCACTAATACTGATCTCACATGAGTCGGGTGTAGAGGGGACTTTAAAATTCTATTGGGAGTATTCTTTCTAAAGGTTGCATTGAGTTAGCTCATCTCTTTGAGCTGGGTATCCGGATCTCTTTAACAAATCATGAGATCTCCATTGCTTGAGGAATCAAACAGTCACATTCAATGGAGTCTGTTAGATTTATAGTTTCATTTGTGATTCTTCTAATCATATCCACCATGTTCATTGCATATTCTACAATAGAGCTTGTGGGTGCTCCTTCTCCTTCACCTGAAATCAAGTCCAGAGGAGCTCCCCTATCCTTCATTCCTGTAATGGATCCATCATTTTTTTCTTGTATCGGTGTGTATCTTGCTTTGCTGTGAATATCGTTGGCAATATATAGAGTTTGAAGAGGTAGATGATAGCTCGTATGGCAACCATTAGCAGGGTTTTTCTATTTGTTTTTTATTTCCTCATATTTTGAGGGGCAAACCTTTCTACAACATATGTTTATTTTAGATTTTAAATTTCAAGGCTATTATAGAAAGATGATCTTAACCACTAGTGAAATTAGGAAGGAAATTTGGCCTTGGTAGGTGAACAGTTAAATAAAATATTAATAATTACTTTGAATATTAAATAATTACTAAAATATATTTTTGAAGTTTTTTTTCTTATGTAATTTTAAAAAATATATATGAAAAAGTATTTATATCAAATTACATTTAAAAAAAACTAATACACAACATTGAATTAAATGATATAAGGAAAAAATATATATTAAGTTTCATCTCTTTAAGCATCTAATAAATCTATATTTTATTTATTTTTTAGATATGAATATCATTTTCTTTTATCTTTCTCATATTACTATTGTTTTTAATTGACAAAAAATTATCCAATACTTATCAATTAAGATTTATGGTTTCTTTGAAAACCAAATTTCCTATTATGTTGATAGGCATGTTTATTTCGAAAAAGTGTCATGCAGGCAAGTTCCCTCTGCGGACAGAGGTAACCTCTCTAGCCCTAGAGTGGGTCTCGTCATAGCAAAGACAATATCAAAGAAAATTCCCTTAGATAGTTCATGTCAGGAAGACCTAACTTCAAATCCTCATTTGATGAAGTTCTCACTGTGTTGCTCCAGCTCTCATTCTAATCACTTTTTACCTAAAAACAATATACAGAGAACATCAATGAGCATAACAGAATACGACAAAAACGATCTATGTAAAGGGTCAAGGACTTCAAGCTATCAATATGTAATTTGACATAAGATCTAGGAAATAAACCGTTGATTTGTATTAATGTGAATTGAAGTAAAACTTACAACCATGCCTTAACGTTGTAGGTCTCCTTAAAGGGTCCTGTGAGCATGTCTCTGTGACCATTCACTCATGAAGTGTCTCATAAAAGGATGCATAACTCTCTTTGATACCCAAAATGCAAAATTATGAGGCTAGAACACTCATACAACCAAGCCAAATCCACAAAAAACTATCCCAAGTTAAGTTACATAAGAGGCTACTTTCAAACTCTAAAAGCTACTCTCTCTAACTTGAACTTCCACTTGCCACTTAACTTGGACTAGCAAGTCTCAGCCATGAAGGACATATTGATAAGAGGAGGAGCCTCAATAAGAGATGGGAGAAAGAGCCTATCCCTTTGGGAGGTTACACAAAGGGCAGAACAACCATCCCAAAGGAGGGAGCGAAGCTCATGTGATCCAACAACCAACCCTACGACTGCTTGTCAACAATTTGTTAAAACAAACTCGCTAAAAGTAGCTCATCAAAAGTGAAACACAGGGATAGAGCAACAATGTTGCTAGGCTTAGTTCAATCTTGGCCATCTTCACGTGTAGAATAATTGATGACCCGTGAAGACCCAAAAACATAGGTTCAAATGGGTCTTCTCCAGGAGTAATGAACTGAGGTATTCTTCTTGAGATGACAAGGAAGACACTAACACCTATTTTGTAACATGACACAAAGCAGATGTCAATAACATGGACTGACAATGTCCGGGAGTAGGGAATCTAGGGTCTGTAACAAAATACTGTGTAATAGATGCCCCCTAAAGCATGAAGGCCAAGAGAGTGGGAGGGATGAAATGTTTTACGAATCCATAACTGAAACAGAACACCATTGTGGAGAACCTACAAATGAAAGTACAACTGATATCTCTAATACATGAGTACATAGTGAAAGGAAATTCATATGCATAAGGCATGGGCGAAACCATACAAAAGATTAACATAAACGATGTATGGTATGGATGCAACCATCCAATCAGAAGAACCATATAAAATACTTAGGTATGGTCACAGCCACACAATCAAAAGAGTCATGGATTCAATCATGAACCAACCCGCACAACCTGGACTGGTGTAATATGAGCCCAAGGTCTTAAATCCCAACCCAATCAAGGTACAAATTATAATATGCGAATAGATGTGGTGAAGTCAAGCATACTAGAAAATCGCTTGATTACCTATCAATGATGTAAACTGTTAACAAGCGCGAGAGAGACCAACAATAATGTCAATGGTTCTCAAGGTATTGCTAGTACAATCCATGAAGTGTGAAAAATGATCTGAAGTCGAACACTCGTGAAATCACCCGATTGAAGGACAATAATGAAAGCCTGTTTTCGAATGCAAAGAACTTGCCATTAAGGCATGCAAGCTCCAAGGTACCAGAAAGAAGTCTCTAGATCAACTTCCCGAATAATGAGTTGAAGTCGACAAGAAGTGATTGGTCAAAGGAGGGCCATAATGTTTCCGACATCATCAATGTGAGATGAAGGAACAAGGTGAATGTGGATGAGACAAAGAATTTGAGGAAGGTGTCTAAGGATACAAACTGTACAAGGATTAAGCTCTTGAACATATCAAGGAGACAACTCCGGAGTTTGTATCATTTTGGTACCAAGGGACCAAAGGTCATGATGATATAGCAAGGATCAAATGGAATGAACTAGAATGGATAGCCCAAAACCTAGAAGGCCAATGATAAAGTGAGGATATCCCAACCTGACATGAAGCAGAAAGAGTGTCAATGTTCAAGAGCGACAAGCTACCCTAATAATTAATACAACTGACTAAACACTCCTAAATTTTCCCCCACCATTTCTGGCGAATACCTCAATTATTTTTTATTGCAAACTTGAAAGGGATAGAATATGATTGCACTATACATTCATCCTTCGGACGAATCCAACCTAGTAAGTTTAACGAGCCCTAGGAAGGAGAAACTCGTGTTCGTCATGGTGATGAATCCAATGTCATTAAATACTTTAGCGAGTCTGACGAAGGTGTAACTCAATATCTTTTTCATGTTTAGAGAGTTTGAAAAAGACTCATAAAAGAAAATTCCACATGGTCCCTTTTCGTACGTTGGTGTCTCTTGAGCACAGAAAGGTAGAAAACAATACATGAGAGAACCGCTTGACCATTTCAGCCAAGGAGTACCTTTTTCATAAATAGTGCCTGCCAACCCAAAAATGGGGTTAACTTATTCTAGGCACACAGTGTTTTTCATCCATTAGCAAGTTCGAAATGACAAGGGCTCGACCATCTTTATGTATTTAAAGGGTCAGAAAAGAGCTGAAAGCGAACCCCTCATTTTTATTCTCTTTAACGAGTCAAAAAGGAAAAAAAATACTCGACAATATTTTCATCTTTTATGAGTCATAAAAGAGCTTAAAGGTGACTCGTCTTGGAGGAACGAGTGGTATAAAGGGTAGAAACTAGTTTCGAAAATGGTGGAACTTCTCAAAACATGTAATGGTCAAGAGGTTGGCTAATTAAACCACTCATCACTGTAGTCCCTTAGGAAATGAAAAATAACAAAGTGAAAGCATATCATTAGCCAAGGAGATGGTGGTGATGGAATGAAACAATCAGCGATCATCTAGTAGAAATTAGCTGATAAAAGTGGTGATCACAAGGGTTAAAATTGGGTATGGGTTCATTTTTACACAAGCTTGAACAATGGAGAACTTTGCTTAGATTCGGTTTCATGTTTACACAAGCTTGAAATGAAAAACTATGCTTGCTACAAGTTCGCATGCCCCCAGCATAATGACTCAAATTGAGGTACACGTCCCCCAAGCTTCATTTCATTCCACTAGGTGGATGGAATGAATGTTCACTTTTGAGACCTTGGAAAGATTCGACTTGGATTTTACGAGATCTTAATCAAAGACTCGATTTGGAAAAGGGATTTGCTTGATTTTTTAATGAGGTTGACACAATAAAAGAACTATCCTTAGACATATGTTTCATTTTTTAATGAGGTAGAGACAGGAAGAAGCTATCCTCAGACTCCTTGATTCATTTTTTAACGAGGTTGACACAAGACCAATAACTCTCCTCATCTCTTGTGTCATTTTTTGACGAGGTTGACACAAGACCGGGAATTATCCTTATCTCTTGTTTCATTTTTTAATGAGGTTGACACAAGACCAAGAACTATCCTCATCTCTTGTTTCATTTTTTAATGAGGTTGACACAAGACCAAGAGCAATCCTCATATCCTTGGTGTCATTTTTTAACGAGGTCGACACAAGAAAAGAACTATCCTCATACAACTGTTCATGGACCGATCCCAAGAGATCCTCACTAGATGGAAGAACCATACTCTGGGAGGAATACATGTCATTTTGTACCATAGACAGATCAGGTTCCAATGATCCCATTGCATTATGTACTCCACCATCTGTGTTATCATCAGCAAATGCGGAGACAAAACAGGTAGCCACATAATTAACCTATGGCGAGGAAGGTATAGCTTGCAAACAAGAGCTGATAGGGGATGATGGTTGCAAAGGAGATGTCTGGTGACCAATAAACAACAGTTGATCAATACTCACAATTCTTCCTTTGCGTAGAAAACAAACCACATGGAAAAACGAAGAAAGAACAGCTCCCATGGCATAAACATAATCACATCCAAGGAGGGGATTGAAATCTAACGGACCTTGGACAACCATCACGCCTATATAGATGGTATTTCCTCCAAAAGTAATAGGGAACTGTAGAAGGATCCCTAAGGGTTGACTAGTTCCTCCGTTGAAAGCCAAAAAATTCTGGGTGACACACACAAGCTGTGGGGAGCCCAAAGCTTGCCAAGTAGTAGAATACATGATGCTAACAAACACACCTTCATCTAATATGGTACTAGCTACTACCATATTATAGGCTTGTACTGTGATCTAGAAAGGCACATAAGTTGGGAGGTGGAAAGTAGTCAATGGACCCCAGTCGAAAGAGATGACATAACTACTTGGTGAGGGTATCATATGGTTGCCCCCATGCTCTGTAGGAATACAAGAAGGACTCTCCTGAATAGTCAGGATGGGAGGGTTACACTTCGATTCATGAGACTCCGAGGAGACGAGAAGAACATGAGCAGTATCATCACTACGCTCCTTTAGAACAAATTGAGCAACTGCTAGCAGAGCCAAGTTGACACTCTTTTCGACCAATGGTTGGTTGGGAACAGACACACAATATTCTCACTCAGGAAGAGCATGACGAAAAGGAGATGAACCCAATTCAATCTCTTTACCAACCGGGAGAGGATTAGAAGAAAGATTCTAATGACCAACAGGGAGTTGGGGTTGAGGAGCTATAAGGCTTTCTAAAACTTTGGAATCTTTATCCATAGGAAGAAAACGGTGAAGAAGATGCTCTCCTTCGAATAGCCTACAAGGGAATCAAATCCTCCCTTTCTTCTTACTATCATTAACCAAAGGTGTAGCATCGACATGATCTTGAGAGGTCGATGGGGATGGTCGATCCAAATTTTGAGACCGACTCTAGGAATTCCAGGATAGTGTCTGAGGAGATGGTCACCCTTACATAGCTTGCAAGGAAATCTGACCTTCCGTGGAGGAACATAAGGTTCACTTAGAGGAGGTGCATTTGGAGTAAAACCTGTACGGTTGGCCTCTTTCTTAGTTGACTTTTTCTTCTTTTTCCTCTTCCTAGCCTCCTGGTTACTAGATTTGACATTTTCACCAGGCAAAGTAGAAGAGGAAGGTGAAGAAATAGGGGAAGAATGCGAGGGGTCAATCTTAGAATCACTATGATGTGGTTCAATTTAAGGAGACAGTGGGGCAGGATTTGGGACACTTGAGATCACTTAGGTCGAAAACAACCAGATAGGTAAACCAATGGTTAAACCAGGGAGGGACAACATTGCCATATAAGAAGCACCAGCATTTCCAAAAGAAGGAAAAGGACTAGGATTCCCTTCCGAGGGGAATCCTTGACTGGTGGACTCTGGAAATGTTTCCATTGGAAATGACTCTAAGGAATTACCAAGCAAGATAACTTTTACCAGGAATATTTCATGGGAAGTTAATTCTAAGACACTAAAACAAAAAATTTCGTTTTCATATTTTAAGAGTCAAGAAAGAGACAAAAGGTGACTCTATCACTTTCGATTGGAAATGAGCTCAAAAGGACAAGTGCTCGAACAATATTTTAATTTTAATGAGTCAAAAAGATTAAAGGACTACTCTGGAACTCTAGGAAAAAGGATTACCGGACAAATTATGAACTGCAGAATACCTCCTGGTGAATCAAGAAGTACAAGCAGGAAATCTCCCTGAATGCTGTGTTTAGTGTATGACATTTGCAAGGCAACCGACTTGGCTTCCTATGGATAATAGGATTTCAACCTATTGGGTTCTCCCATCATATACGCAATGGTACATGGACCCTAAGTCCATGCTAGCACTTATTGAATCACAAAAGGAGGAATTACCAAACCTTAGTGAAGACAACAACCACTAGGTTTAAAGACACCGAAACACGTCCCTAGACTAGACCTCTAGATATATGAGCGTTAAGTTCCAATGCATTTTTAGATTAATTCGATAAATTTTAACAGTTTATCTTGAATTAAATCTCAGTTTCAAGGCCTTACCGAATGTATCTTCAAGAACTCATAGAATGCAACTAAATTATTAAAGAAACCATTCCTTTTCAATGAACAACTAACTAAAGAAAAGTGAGAGGTTCATTCCAAAGCAATCAGAGCAACAAGCAAGCAAATGCAAGAATGGTAATTTTCATTATTTCGCAAGCAAACCAATCAAGAGGAAAGAGAAATGCTTCTATCTTTCACTAACTTGCAAGCAATCTAATTAAGAAAATGAAAAATACATCCTTTGCTTTTCAACGTCTAAATGTCAAGAATTTACTAATGCAAAAGATTGTTCTCATTTCCTAATGAAAAATGAATGCAATATTTTGATTATTTGAATAGATGACAAGCAACCAAATGCAAAGCTCAAAATAATGATAGTTTTAAGTCCTTTTCAAATGAAACTATTCAATAATTAAAGAGAAACATTCCAATCAGAAACTAATCAAATACTTAAAACAAAGAATATGTTTCTATTTGCAAAACGTGAAAGATTTCTAACTGACCAGGAGGCAGTGTGATCTATGCCAAAGTGATGGAAGGAAACCAAACAAACAAGACTTGAAAGTTTTGATAACCAAACTTCACATACCAATTAGGAAGATGAAAGAACACTCAATAAGGAAAAGCCTCAAACAAAGAAAGGGATTGCTTCAAATGCCTAAACGAACAAGCAACCCAAGAAAAAGCTAATGCTTCAAGAAAACCTAAGGTGAACAAGTCACATAGTTCAAAAGGCGAAATCTCAATGGAATGAAACGAAGAGTCGAACATTCTAGCAAATAATAATTTGACACACAACAAACAGGTAAAAGGCAAGCTCATAAGGATAGGACACACTAACTAATCAGCAAACTGAACTTCAAAATTGAAAACTACAGGAATCTTCACGAGCATCAAACTGGAAACCTACGCTGACAATGAAAAGTTGCACCCCCCTAACTAGCTACTTTACGACGATGTCGCAAGAGTACACTAGACAATAACGTCAAGCCTATTTCAGAGCCCTTCATGACTGTGAGGTGATTCAATTACGGCAAACAGTAGAAGGCACAACTAATTATATAGAGTAGACATGACTATCTTCACAACTATAATAAAACAAAAGCCGACGACCACAAATCAAAGGAAAATTTTAAAAATTCAGCTCAAGAAGGGCTAGACCTATCACTTATGATAGAGGGAAGACTACTAGGAGTAGTCAAACAACCCACAATATGGAGATTTCTACCCAAAAATTACAAGAGACAATAAACAAGTAAAGCCAAATAAAATCAAGAGACAAAAGACAAAGGTCCCCGGTATGGTCGCCAACTTGTGATGCTGAAAAGTTCACTCTATAGATAGAGGCAACCCCTCTAGCCCTAGATAGGGTCTAGTAACAAAAAAGACAATATCAAAGAAAAATCCCTTAGATAGTTGATGTGAGGAAGGCCTACCTTCAAATCCTCATTTGATGAAGTTCTCGTTGTGTTGCTCTCGTTCTAATCACTTTTGTACCTGAAAACAACATACTAAGAACAACAATGAACATAATAGAATATGAAAAAAACGATATACTTAAAGGGTCAAGGAACTTCAAGCTATCAATATGCAATTCGACATAAGATATAGGAAATAAACCATTGATTTGTATTAATATGAACTGAAGTAAAACTTAAAACCATGCCTTGACATTGTAGGTCTCGATGAAGGGTCTTGTCAGCATATCTCCGCAAGCATTCACTAATGAAGTGTCTCACAAGAGGATGAATAACTCTCTCTCCTACCCAAAAGGCAAAATTATGAGGCTAGAACACTCATACAATCAAGCCAAATCCACACAAAACTATCGTAGGCTAGGTTACATAGGAGGCTACTTCCAAACTCTAAAAGCTACTCTCTCTAACTTCAACTTACACTTGCAACTTAACTTGGACTAGTAGATCTCAGCCATGAAGGAGATATTTATAAGAGGGGGATCCTCCATAAGAGATGGGAGAAAGAGCTTATCCCTTTGGGAGGTTTTACGAAGGGCGGAATGACCATACCAAAGGAAGGAGCCGAGCTCATTTGATCCAACAACCAACCCTACAACCACTCATCAATAATTTGTTAAAACAAACTCACCAAAAGTAGCTTGTCGCGAGTGAAACATAAGGATAGAGTGACGACGTCACTAGGCTTAGTTCAATCTTGGCCATCTTTCCAAGTAGAATAATTGATGACCCATGACGACCCAAAAACAAAGGTTAAAAAGGGACTGCTTGAGGAGTAATGAGCTGAGGTACTCTTCCTGAGATGACAAGGAAGACACTGACACATATTTTGCAACATGACACAAAGTAGATGTCAATAACACGAACTTGCAGTGTCCGGGAGTGGGGAATGCAGGGTGGGTGACAAAACACTGTGTAACAAAAAGGGGTTTCAAAATTTTAATTTATTATCAATAATTATTACATGGATTGTAGGGACTTAAAATCTACAAAACATTGTAGAATGTTATTAGTAATATAGAAAAATCGAATATTGAGATTTATTTGCAAATTAATTATGACATTCCTTCTTTTTTAATTAAATTAGTTAATTTAAAAAAAGTGTTTGATATAGTGGTTTATGAGAAGGTGTCATATGAAGTGAGTTGTCATTTGTTGTGCATTTATACATGGTATTTTTCCATGGTATTGTAACAAATCCTATCAACAAGGGATGCACTACGAAGTAAGTGTTTTCATTCTTACTATAAATTAATGCCTACCTACATTTGTAGGCCATTTAATTTATATGGCTACTATAGTGTGATAGTTATTTAATACTAAGAGTTTATAACATTATTTTAATTTCACAATCATAAATTATTCATTTATAATTATTTTCTATCCTTTTTTATTATTCATTTAATAATATTGGGTTAATATATAACTTATACAAAATATATGATGGTGATGATTATTGATGTCTAGTGTAACTGTTACGCTGTATCAAACCTTAAGAAGGTAAGACATTACTTGAATTTTTTTACAATTTTATTTCAATTCATAAAAAACATTAAGATAATTTTTCATGACCATTTCATTTCATATCTACCTCGGCTCTCAAAAATACTCCAACAATGCCATACTAATTATCGTTGTCCTTAAGATCTTTCCAAATTTTCTCTTACTTAAAAGTGGACTATCCAAACTCTTCTATTGTTAGTTAAGTGTGCAAATTATAGTTAAACTAAATATCAATATGTATTCAATTGAAAGAAAAATGCAAAATTGAAAATATAAATGATGTGGCCCACTCTGTCAACTAATACCCAAGAATATACGAGTATGAATAATGGAAACATTATAACAAAGAATAACTCTCCTAGATTATTGCATTAATAAAATTAAAGAAAACCTCTTCTAGACAAGAAAATGAGGACATGGTCTTCGTTGGCCAACCACCAAATTTTGGGTGACTAAAATCATTAAATTTATATCCCTAAATGTATCCCAATTTTTTTCCTGTAATCTGTCTCACACAACACCTAAAAACCAATAGTTTTATCATGCTACCATGAGTCTTGTGCATTTTCATCATGTAGCATCAATCAAAAAACAATATTCCCCCCCCAACAATGTAGTCTTAGATGCCTTTCCCTTTGGGAATGTCCAACATATGCCATATTGTCTTGCTTCTCTACATCACTATAGTCAGTGATCCATACCTTACTCAATTACCTTTAATGTAGCTCCTTTCATCTATGAATCCACTTGCAACCTCCTTGTAACACCCCTCCCATGTTTACCCAATTTCACAAGTTCATGATGGTAAACATGAGAAGAGTGTCACTATGGCATGACCTGGCCTCAAACTTCTACTTATGGAAGTGGGGACGAAACATGGATAACTTACTGGCATCCCTCATGAACACAAGATCACCGAGTATTCATTCCACATCCTATTATGACCAGATCATGAGATGGAACTACTTTTCCACAACCTTAAACACCGACCCCATGCACAACACAACATGCATATAGTTATGGGACTCCAACCACACTCATAATCCAATTAAATGTGGTTATGAAAAAAATCATCCAACGTTATGCATGAAATCTTGGAATCTGAACCACTTTTTCAAACTAGCCTCCATACCACTCCTCATAACTCACTGTAAATTCTGGGAATCACAGATAAGATGTTAAAAATTCTAACCATTTGAAACTTCAACAAGAACTTGACCTAAACATGTTTAAGCCATGATAATTGTTTTGTCAAACATATGGTAAATGTGGATCTCTAGGTCATGAATACATATATGATCATAAACTTATGAAATTGATCTAAGAATAACCAAGAAGGCTCCGGCCACTCTCTAGCTAACTGTAATAACACTTTTTAACATATGCATTCGTCAAGCATTCAATAACTTATAAAAAAAATTTAAGAGCCATAGATATGATGGACATAGAACCATCACATAACCAACATATAAATATAATTGAAACCATGAAAAACCAATGATTAAATCACCAACATATTTGCTACAAATTCTCGTAGATTACAATAGGAAAATATCTCATATTAACATATGAAACTTCCAAGAAGTCAAGAACTTCCACATAACACCCAACCATAGATTGGTTTGAACCAAATATCTCTTTCAGAGAAATCACCCCTGTTCCATATTCCAAGCATAGATGTGGGATGTCATGGGCGAAACTAAAAGAAAACCAAACTAGGGCTTCGAGAGTCCAAACCACCTCAACCCTCAACCATAGTGATCTCACCTATTTAGTCTAGAAGTCACTAAAATCAACCATGTTGGTCTCTACCCAAGTTTTCCAAGGCTGCAAGAACTAGCAACTCAATCCACAACCTTCTAGGGCTCTATAGTGTTTGTTCAACCACGCTGCTAGGAACTAGTTACTCAACGGGGCCAAGGGCTCTAAATAATTTTCCCCAACGTATAGCTCCAAAAACTAATAACTCAACCCAATTGTTTCTAAGGCTTCTAGATCATTTGTTCCCACCCATAGCCATAGGGAACTTGAGCACCAACCAGAAAAAAAAAAGTGGGAAACCCACAACACCATGGCTATTCATGAAATAGAAAGGCAAGTCTTAAACCATTGTTAATCCTGGAAAATATCCATGACAATGAAAACACATAACCAAGGAATCACATGCATATATCACGAATTCAAAAATTTGCAAGGAAATCCAACATGCAACTTAGTTCTTGCAATGTATCCTTATTGTAGTTGTTGATCTAATTGTTCCCTTCCACTCCCTTGATGTCCTTTGTTTTATTTCGCTAATCCAAGTGAATGCTAGAGTGCTCCAATAATTATCTGAGTGTGTAAGGGTATGAGAGAGAAAATTCAAACTTAAAAAACATTGTGAATTGATTCTTTGATTCCTTTTTATCATTGAGGTCTGCTTTTTTCTTCATTTTACCTCAATTTTTCTCTAATTTCCCTTACATGCAAATATGTGTGTCTTCACCTTCCTTATGTGTGTCCTCATATTTTCCTTATTTTCATGATTAAATTTCCAATTATTGCCTCTTTGCCTTTCCCTAATGCCTTTGCCAATTTCGACAACCATTATTAATCCACAAGTGATGCCCACAAAAGTGTTTGGCGAACAATTATTTTGGAATATCTGTCCCATGAACTTGGTCTTATTTTTCCTTTATTATACTTTATTACATGAAACTTTAA